>JABUQX010021244.1:12500-82580 GCA_015478945.1 Trachelipus rathkii | reverse complement strand
CCACACCGACTGCCATCCTTACAGTATAATTAAGGTTTGCAGTTCGTTAACGCGCACGTTATACCGCAACTCGCCTCCTACCGCTTTCCCCAGTCTAATCGCACAGCCGCATCCTGTCCTCATAGAATAACCTTCCACATATTCTCTCTCCCGCACAGGCATAGGGACCACGTCTCGCACTTGGTGTCCTGCCCCCTCCCTTCACAAGCTCCTCCCTTCTAGAACCGCATCGCTCCCCCTACGCATCGTAAGAGACGGCTCCCATTTAGCAACAGGGTTCATCAAATCCCGTAGCACATTCAGGTCAGATAACCTGATTGATAGTACTAACCTCACAGATGCCCCACATGAACTCCCTCCGAGCACTACTTACCCTATCTCATGCCATCATTCGCAAACTGCTAACCCACCAGCGGCTGTCAACACAAACCGGGCCATTCTCTCACCCCCTGCCTACCCCCTTCCGCGCCCATCATCGTCGACCAGTCCCGCCCACTACCCCTCTTAAACAACCCACACACAGCCCATTCACCTAATCACCACCGGCTCTCGCCCGTTCGTACTTAGCCCCTCAATTCGACCTCAGAACCACTGACGACCTAGACGTCACGTAGACCAACCCACCTTCAGCGCTACTAGATATCTCCCATACGTCTGCTCACCTCTGCACTGAGTGAACACCGCCCTCACTGGTACATAACGCGCGCCGGCCGTCACCTCACCAACCACGCCGATCGTCATGTAAAGCTGCTACAATCCAGTCACCCACACGCTTTACAACCATAGAATTGTACTCGCTCAAGTTGCCAGAACCATTTCTCAGCTGGATTAGACACACCAATTCCACATCCAACCCTGAAGTAGACTCGCAACCCTGTCGCAATGGTTACGAACTAATCCTCTTATGACCCACTCCGATTGCCACCGAAGAAGGTACTATCCGCGCAACTGAGCCTTTCTGGCACGAGCGCCTAAGTTTAAATATCTCTGAATACGTTAGTAGCCTTGGCAAATCGCCCCGACCCGACCATCACCACGGTGACGTAGCGTGCCTGCGTATAAGTCTTGCTCCAGCCCACCACTCCCCCGCAGGCATATCGTACCACCTTTCGACCTGTGACCACTCGGGGCCTCTTGGGTACATATCATCCTCGCACTACAAGCCACAATTTGTATTGCTCCCACATCCTCTAAACCAATCGCGCTCTACCAAATACTGCCTGGATTCCTAATACAACAAACATCTTCACTCACCCTCGAACCATCATATACTACGCGAGTGAACCGGCTCTGGACCATGTCTGGCAGCGCTTACCACTATGCTTTCGTAGGCTAGATGCAGACCCTCATCTCCCACCAAACACGCCGAACTTTGTGAACACGCACCCTTTCATCTCGTCTTATACCCCACTCTACGACCCACTCCTACGCACGCGAATTTAGCCTCGGCAGTATCTGTCTCGGGTAGCCACATACCATCCGCAGCCCCTCTGGGTCCTCTGACAGCACTTTATATCAACTTTGTGAGTTGCACCCACAGGCCGGGCCCCGGTGGTCCACAATGTTTGGGCCCCCCAGCTCTCCCGTCGCAAGCTTCAACACTTAACACATCCAGCTCAGTTTCTTACCACGTCCTCTGCCTTCGACCTGCATCTTCCCCTTCCACCCTCCCACCTCCCACATCTCACATCCTCCTTCCCACCGACCACCCCATGCACAGCCGGCACTAGCTAGTTCTCCGTCGCCATTACGCAGCCCATCTCCCTCCTAACTTCGTCCAGATATGAATTGCCCTTCACGATAACAATGAGTTACTCACACACTCCCGACTCGACCTCTATCAACCAAAGCGGCATCCCTACAGATCACCCAACTCATGACGGACACCAACTCTTCCGCATATCCACTGCACGCGCGCGGGTTATCCATGACTCCCTTCTAAGCACTTCCCCCGACTAGACCGCACTTCGTACTGCCTTCCTACCGCTCCTCCCGGCCGGAAGCCCACCTCAACTTCCCCCACCCGCTCAACCATCGCCCCACTTTGGGTTACCCTGAATCGTCGTTGCCACTTTACAGCCAAAATCCCGACCGCTATTTGTAACGACCTGTCCTCCATCCCCCTGCAAAAGGTATCGCAGCGCGTTCGAGATTCAGGAATCCAGCGCGCGACAACAACCCACTACTAAACAGGTCCTTAACACGGATCATTCGATATCTGAGGCTTTCCAGGAATGTTCCTTGGATACATCGCCCTGTTTCATACTTCCCATTACCGGACTTGCCGCAGTTACCCACCCTCTCTCGGTCTTTTCACACACACGTTTTCCGACACTCTCTGCTCAGCCTTCACCTCCCCTATTCGCGCCCAACCGCGCATTGGCCAATCCCAAACAGCTCAGTGTTTATAAGCAAACCCAATGCTACGGTCCCTAAGCGCTGACCGACCCCCGAAGCCTCCGTACGGCCCTCCCTACCGCTACATATCTCGACACCCTGCACCATGCACTGCCGTGCCGACGGGGCCCCCTCGTAAAGCGCCCACTTGAGCCGGGTGTTGCCGTGTCGATGCTTCACACTCCCCAATGCTCCCAAGACTCGGCCACACCCCTCAGTGAATACTGCTCGAAGATTGGACCTTGGTATCCCACTGACGAATCAATCACGCCTGCATTTCCTGCATGTCTACCTCACAGCGTCATGATCCCACGTTCATACGCTGTAACTTACAGTATAAAGCTTGAAATGCGCTCGCTTCACCCCACCACACGGGCGTTCTTCGCTTCTGATCACAATTCCCGCACCGGGGCATGGTGGAGAGTTGCTAACTCGGTACTTCCTCACGCGTCACCCTTCTTTCAGACGCCAGAACCTCGGCCTCAGACGGAAGTGACCCACGCCCAATGACCATATCCACACGAAGTCCAATCCATATCGCCCGGTCAATCCCATGGCAGTCAGGCCGATCACAGTTAGCGCTTCGCACCCACTCTGAACCAGCATACAGCACTCCTTAAGCACGGTGCACTCTGCTCTCCTCACGACTCTAAATTGACGTCTCACACCTGACTAACATCCACACAGGCCATCCAACTTCCGAGAGCACTTCGCCTGCCGGCTAGACGCGCGAGGGACTCTGAAGATAAGAAGTCATTTAGATCTATATGAACACCCCTTGGATCTGCCCGTCCATTCACTCGATAAGGGTACATGTTACCTCCGCCCGCACAGCTCCTCAGTCAGACACGACATTGTTCAAGATCCAGAGTTGCAACGTTATGTCTTAGGCTTCTAGGGCTGGTTCTTGAGTTCCTGCTTTCAACGGGCACATCAAGCTGATCCAACCTGCCACGCCCCGAGTAAGCCATGTCACCTTTGACCCTAACGCTTTATCTCCGATCTACCCCTTCCCTTGTCAGGTACAGAACTTTCCGATACGCGCCCCTAACTCACCCTTCCGCTTATATGCATTGATTCCGCGGCCGCCCACCCATGACGTCATCTCCAGCACGAGCTCCCATAAAACAGCACCAACCGGTCCAGCTGACCTACTCGTTTCCGCATCCTGTGACAATCTGTCGAAGCCCAGATACTTTTGATTAATGAGGACTCGCAACCTTTTGGCGAAAATCCGTACGCACCACTGCTCCAAAGGACGCCAGAGACCCCGTTCAGCTTCTGTAGCCCCTTGCATTGGCCGCCGCATACCCCATCATCCGTCAACCCTTTTACGCAATCCCCGTAATACTGACTCTGAGTGCTCCCACATTGAGTTCTAAAATCAAAGGCGCTCCGATCATCATATGCGCCAACGCCTCGCCTCTGTCTTGAACCGGTGCCGTCTTGTGCCTCCGCCACTGCTACCCCATCGCGTCATAAACTTTCTTCAACCAAGCGGTTCTCTCCTTGACCATGTGCCTACGCCTTCAGGACTGCTTTTTCATCGCCACCAAAGTTTAGCACGTACCCCTTCGCTGATCAATATTAACTTGTACGCGCGCTCCGTGCTGAACCGGCTCGTCCACCCTATCGCGAGCTCCGCTCCCCTCACATACCCTTCCCCAGCTCTCGCGATCATCCTGCTACCTTGTGCGGCCACTGGGAAGATCACAGTACCCCACGATGCTACTGGTAGCATTCGCCAATTGCAACAACTGGACAAGCAGCTGTTCTACTCCGCCCCTGTACCCGTTACCCAATATAATGTAACGTACTACCAGACTAGTACTCCCTCAAGAAGCACTGCTCAGCCTCATCAAATCCAACGCATACTGCGTCAGTACTTGCGTTATCTCTCACCCTTACGACATGACTCGCGATCGGTCTCGGTTTGTTATTGCCGTAGATAGACCCGATTTCCCGCACCATACTGTTCTGACATGTTCTTACTTTCAGAACATCTCCCAATACATTCGTCCTACGTTCCCTTTAGCACCCGGGTCTCTACTGGACAAGGACGCTTTTGTGAATCACGCGCGTTAACGCGCGGCTGGACGCACTCCGGGTCCCTCATCAGCGGCGAATCAAGGCAGCAGGACCTGTTGATCCACCAAGTTGCGAAGTATTTCGCCCGACGGCTTCGCATCCATCTTCGCACGCTGTGTGGCCGACTGGAGCTCTCCCAAAGGGGCGGACTCTGCGGAGCTAGAGGGTGTATCAATCAAGACGTAGGCCCCTCACCCTGTCACAGCAGGCGCACCTGTGCATTCAATGCGGACATAGCAGAATTCCTTCATACAAGAACGAGCGAAGCCACTCGGAATCCATACATTGTCCTTGCTACGACTCTCATATGAGACACCACCTTAGACCCTCAGCCTATATCTCCCACCACCAGAACTTCGGAACGACTATGCGTACCTAAACCCGCCTCCCTCCCACCCAGCTCTCCCTAACCCGTGCATCTGACCCAGACCTGGAATCGCCAATTGCCAGCTCGAGCTGCCGCGATCCTCTTCATCTACCACCCGAGCCGCTGATCACGACGTACCTCACTAGCGGGCCCGCTAATCCTATGATCCCCCATCACTTCCTTCCACCACACGGACGCTGAAAGTCTAGTCTCTGTGACAGCTAACGACTGGCATCTAGTCCATCACGGTAGGCTAGATCGTCTCAGCCAATAGGTCATATTAATTGGCAACCTGCCTTGCATCAGTCCTGTGTTCAATAGTCGACATGAACCAGGTCGGGTACACGCCACGCCCCGCCTACGCTACCAATTTATCCGCGCACCCTCCAACGACGAACAGCTCCCCTCGAATACTATTTGCGTGCCAGATGACCGCCAGTACAGTCGCCACAATCCGCTCCGGATTATTGCGCTTTTGGGGCCCCGCGGGACATTTCCTCGTAGTATCTCAACCTCACGGACCCTTACCCTTCTGGAAAATTATGCCGCGATGTTACGACCATTTCCCGCAGCACCTGACCTGGTCGATCGTATTATGCATCAAAGATTCCAACCAGTTGACGCTGTCACAACCGCAGTGGTGCCCCCTCTTCAAAAAGCCGTCATTCGAAATGCCAAACATTCCTATCCGACCCCTACCGTGAGAGCATCGCGGCCCTCTAGTATCTCTTCTGACGTAACACCACTAACCGTCCCGGCAGAGACCAACGTCAGCCGTTTACTAGTTTATTACTAGCACCGCTTGCTAGGAATCTAAAGCTATTTGTGATGGTCGTGCGCACAGGGTCGCCTGTACCTTCCGCCGCTCAGGTTCGGCAGACTTCCCTCCGTGCCAAAGTCGAACGTATCTCCTAGTCCCAGCCTCACATGTCTTCATATTCAAAACCGCTCGTTCTCGCCAAAGATGTATGCTACGGAAACGCCCAATCTCATTGCAAACGGGGTATGCCAACCCCTCTTACACCCCGCAAACTAAGTGTCAAGCACCCCCCCTTGCCGGGAGCCTGTCGCTCATTCGACTCAGAACGACTGCGCGCGGATCGTAACCGTTCCGTGCTTCTCTATCGACATGGAACTGACCAGATTATCCCCGGCCGCCCAAGAGTTGGAATAAAAGCCGCGTGTTTTGATAGCATAGCAGCTATGAGTCATGGCGACCGACTTCCCAGACGTACGTTTCCGCCTATGCCTGAAGCCAATGCTCGGTGTCCCACCTAACTAGTTGGTTGAATGACCCTTAAAGCCGTTCCCACAATCTTGTGAGCCCTCCGTGGATTTACTCGTCACACTCAACGTGGCCAGCTCTTGGCCGTGTACAACGCAAGTCGTACTCCCTGTGAGCTGTAGCGCAACCCTAGCTGCTCCACGATTCAAGATCGGCAAGAGCTATCAAGACATATGCCTCGGCGTACCGGGCTCAGGTGTAGCATGCTCCATTCAGGACATCCGTTGGTAGTAAATCTGCCTCGCGTCATCTTTAGTGCCTCAGTTAATACTTTTGCCCGAGCACAGCGTCGAGCAAAGTCCCATCCTTTGTCTCCCCCACATAGGTATCACAGCCCTCTCTCCACTCGCTGTGACCGTCGAAGTGAACGTCCGTGAACCTAGCTCCATCAATGGCGGTCTAATAAATTACCCGCTTAATTCCGGGTCCAATGAGTCTGTCCCAACGAACTAATTATTGCCAATCCCTTCTCTCGCAGCACCCTTGCTATTCGGGGGTGACTCTCAACCGATCTCCCCTGCTGAAACCCCGGGCAAGGCGGACCTGAACGTTCACGAGTAGCGATTGCATCTCTGTGGCCAGTCTCCAACCCATCGCTTCAGCGCTACGTTTGGGAGTTATCTTCCACCCATTCAATTCGCTTTTTCGATGTACATTCTCGTAGCAGACGGTCATAACCAAAATTTGTTCTAACCGCACGCCGATTTATCGCGTTCACTCCCATTGGATGTCTTCTATTGACTCTAATTCACCCCGCGTGGTTCAAGCGCTCCTTGGATGCATCATAAACTACAGCCCCTTTTTACTGACCCGCTGTCCACCAACCCCTAGCCCTGTTTTAACAACCAGCAAAACCCCTACTTACCTCCCACTCGCCGTTCTAACGCCTCACCTGAGATATAGTGCTGCCACTCTGCGCACATTAGCCCGCCCACCTATACGCCGCGATCCGTAGGACCGCCATTGCTTAGCCCGCCCTTTAAGTTCACTGCTTAATCTGTCGATAGGACACACACTGTGGTTGCAACACGCGTGCAGAATCCGACCGTAATGTCCACCCCTCAACGCTTACTCCCCTACTGCCCCGTACTCCACGATGAGTCGCACTCGCCGCGACTAGGCACCTTCCAAGCCCCTCACCTAACTCCTTACCCGATTGGCATGACTATACTACGTATAAACGTGATTCCGCTCGCCTTGCTGCTCCATGCAACCACATAACTATGTTACTCATAGTTTCATCACAATTATCAGAATTCCATCCTGTCCCGACTTGCAAAGGTGTGCAGTAGTACGTCTGCTGACACTTGTGTCAGCCCTCCGCACAGAGCTACTGGATCTCGCCTGACGCCGTATCTAGCAACGCGTCTACTTATCGCGCGAGCCGATCTCCGAAGCCACGCTAGTTGACTACCGTGCTCAATCGCGAGTACCCCCGTCTGACCACATTATCTACACGACCACCCGTACTCACCCGCTCTTCATTGCCGGGTTTGCGCCAAGCGTACCTCTACAACTACACCACTCCGCTTGCGCCAGCTTGTCCACCCCACCTACGTTTCGTCCCTATACACTTCTGACGCGATTAGATCGCGCACCGCCTCTCTCATGGGGGGCCCTCTCAATATGTGGGTTAATAAACGCGCATCCCTGCTAAAAGCCCGCATTCTTGGGATTCCCCCGTCGATAAGTCCACCCTCATCCCGCCACGCTTGGCGTACGAAACATCTCCCTCCGTCACTCATTGATATATTGTCCGTCTCGTCTCCGTCACCACCCTTCCCCTCACCTGAACTTTCGCGCCCCTCCGCGATTGTACACCCGACGACCCCGCGTCGAATTCCCCCGGCAGCGCACCCAAACTCACATAGAAAACATCAAATGACGATTAGCCCTCGCTCAGTCCACCCACCTCTTCCTATGCGTCTTGTATCCCCCCATATCAGCTCCGCCCTAAGCACCTACCCCAGACGCTAAGATGCTGTAGATCATACCTCCTCCTTGGCCCCCTCCCTCCGTCTCAGATACGCAAGCCTACTTCCCGACACATCGCCCACGCTCGTCACCCCCAGCCCGCCAGCCGTCCAACCTCAAGTCTGCTTTCACCCTATGCATTCGCACTGAAGCATCACTGTAGACATGGTGTGCGCTGTATACCGAAGCGATATCGCGCCCTGCGGATAACGCTGCAACAGGTTCTTCGTTAAAAGCTCACCAAACGCTAAACATGTCGACCGCATGCCAGACCCGGGTCAATGAACCTGACCGACCACCGGTACCGTATGACACGTCTCCCTTCAGTACGAGATGTGATACGCCACCCAACATCACCCTCAATTGCCCCGTTCTCTAGCATATGATTGCTAAGCCCAAGAGCCGTCGCTCTCTCCGACCGGGTACACTCCAACGTCCCCGCCCGACCTGTCTCGTAACAATGTCTCGTCCAACCGCCCTTGCACCGACTCCTATTGAAACGGCTCATATCTGATGTGCGACGGTCTCAGCAACCTCTAGCCATCAGTAGTACTCAATTACCTTCATCTCTCCGCCCAGTAGCCTCTATACACCGAGCTACCACTTGCGCCACAGTGTGCGCTAATTATGGCAGTCCAGCCTATCCGTGATCTGCGCCTCTGCAAACATATGCCATCGTCCCACTACTAAGGCCCAGCGACACCTGAGCTGGAGCCATTATCATCCCTATGAAACACCTTCCACTGCATGTTCTTCCGCTTATGTTCTTAATACACACCCTTTGCCGCGATACGCCACCACGCAACCAGACACAGAGACAACCTGCGGCCATTTCCGAGCCCAGAATCTAGCTAAGTGCCCTCGACACTGCTTCGCATTCTCACACAGGAGCTCCTTCCCTCCGACAAAGCCTACCGAGCGTGATGTCGCTAACTCCCGGACTTCCCCGACCCTTCTAAAGTGCGCTTTCACTATCCAGCTCACCCAACCTACCTATGTCTTAGCGCTCCGGCGTCGTTAACGGCAAGAGCTTAGCTCCTCGGTTCTTCAACACCCTCACCTCAAATCGTACCTCTACTTGCAGTATCATCCCCGCTCTTTCACCTACGAGTGTCTTCTTCAACCACCGACACACACGACTATCACACCTTTGATTATCTTCCGCTCCTCGTGGCCAGTGAGACCTCCACTTTACGATTTTGCTTTCTAAAGCCCGCAATGACAGGTCGGGTGTAATCGTTCTTAGATAGTCAATACGCTGCTCGAACCGGAGACTTGCTCCTTCCGCTTCATGCGGTTTCTCCTACTACGACCCCTATCTTACCCCCTTAACTAATCGGGTCACGTGCATATTACCCATCAACTCAGTCTGAACTGCAGAGACGACGTCGCGGTTAACTCCATAATTATTGCTCTTATAGTGCGCCTAGCTATCGTCTCGACACCTGCGGCCGTAACTCTCAGACGCCCGGCTGACTCCTGCCCCGCTCCTGCTCTACTGAACTTTCATCTGCCCTCTTACTCATTGTGGGATACTACTGTCCCGCTTCTGGCTCCATTAAAACCCGGCCATTGTCGCCCAAGAGTACACGCTTTAGTTCCTAACCACAGCGAGCGGTTTTACACTATGTTCTTTCCGCACATACCCTCCCCTCCCACCTCCAAACACCGTCCGCGTACATCGGGTGCCATTTACTATTGAGACACCTTCGTGTACGATTACCGGTCGGACGTCGCACTCCTCCAGAACACCTACTCAGGTCTAAGGCTCGCCGCGACGCGTCTTTTACAAACACGAGGGGGGACGGTGCTGGTATGTCTAGTAACGCATCGGATTTTCCAACCCAGCGTGCATTGCTTAAGCGCTCTTGGTTTGACAAGCGACCACTGAGTTTTCTTCCCTTCTGTGACTCGGCACTCATACGCCATTCCAACGCCCTCGTAACTTAACAACTGCGTGTACACGCTATATTCTGATGTCCCGTTCGAATCTGAAGTAGTATCCCAACTCCCTCCTCGATCCCCCTCTAATTTCAGAGAAGTATGCAGTGCATCGGGGGCAGCCGACCGTGGGGCATACCATATAGCTGATCTGCTTCCGGACCTCCTGAACCTCCGCCCCCGGCCCACACGGAAATTTGATTTTTCCATATGACCACAATCCTCGGCCTCCCCCGGAACCAAGACCCGCCCCCAGACTTCCCATACCTCCGACCCGATACGCGCACGTTCACGCTCATCAGCATCACACACCTCTTCCATCTATACCTAGACCAGAGCATGTGGGGCCGTTGTAATCGCAACATCCCGTCTTACGTCTGATGCGTCGAAAATTCCCGCTGGACTTACACACTTCTAACTTACTCTTGGCCTTTTTTTTTCTTCCCTGTCAATGAGTTACCCGCCTTCCGTCCTGGCTTTGCTACGACTTCAAAAATTGTAGTTCCCTTCAGAACGGCCGCTGACAACGACCGGCGGTATCGTATCGCTTTAATCACCTTGTGCGTAACTACTGATAGCTACTTACTTCCTATCTAACATCGACCACATTGTCCACTCGATAAGCTTAAGATACCTTGCACTGGAGGGTTAATCCGCTTTACCGAGACCTCCGGCAGTACTCTTCTCACACTAACGACTAGACATCTAGCAATCCCTGCACTCCGATCCCTACGCTACCGACAACAGCATGTGGTTTATCAGTCGATGTGATATTTAACTAACGGAGCGTCGCGAGGTGGTTGTTACCGCAGACCGCGTAAGCTCCTACCAATGGCTACGAATATATCTCGGGCCTCCCGCTGTTTATTGCTACATCTTAAGCATCGCTAACGGCCCCCCCACAGTTCACATAGTTCGTCCCACATTATTTTATCAACTCCCGTTCCCCCCTCTACTCTGAGCCCACGACATTTCCTATCAACAACCAAATAAGATACAGCCACTGGCCTACACTTCTTCCTATCGTGGCCACCCTGACACCATCGGTTTGCAGGTTATCATATCCCCTCTTCACCTATAACTATAGCGGCTTACGGGCCAGTCGTGATCCTACACGGTCCTAACCCGTAGCCCAACCACTAGCTCCGATACGTCCCTTAGGTTCCTCGCTCGCAATGAATTAACAGCCGGTAATGACAGGACGCGGCCACTTACACGCAACGTTAAATTCTGCCTCCGATCCGACTACTCCAACGCACTAGCTTGATCGCCTACTTAAGCGACAGCCCCCTTTGAGAGCTGACTCCCGCATAGGGCTCGCTCTGTCATGATCGCACCCTCCCCTGGCATTACTCTTTTGTCTTATCCCGATGATTCATTGAAAAACGTACCCCTATCTTGTGCTTCCCTGACTAGACGAATATATGTCGGACGCCGTCACACCGCTATTCTCACCGTTGAGACTCACAAACCTGCACGCACATTAGCTCTCTGCATCTCGGGAAATGGACCCCGTACCGCATTCGTCCATCGCAAGTGGTTCGTCATGTCCCCTCTTTAAGTTCGCATGCCTTCATTGCCATTTCATTAACTCTCAGTGTTCAGGATCGGTGTGCCGTACTACTCTGAACTATGGAACCCCCCTCTGTACACCATCCGACCTCCGCGATTTCACTTACGCCTGATAGCCCCATCTTTAACCGATAACCGTCTGCAAAACTATGGAGCCTGACCTCGCGATGTCCAAGACACGAACGCAGTAGACTTCATCGCACACGATAATCCACTCCCGCTGGGAACTGGTTCCTCCCTGTATAACCACCCAATGCAATGAACCCCACGAACACAAATCACAGAATCAGAATGTATAGCGAGAGCAAGTTCCTAGTCGCTACCGCAACCTTCCTCACGACCCTAAGCGGGCAGGAAAAAGGAACTCCGGCTCCTCATATGGCACGTCCCGGAACCGACGTTTCTTTTTAATAACTTCATAAGTCTCTTGATTTAGAATCCCCGCTTGATAAACCCAGGCCGCACGTTTCCTGCAGCCCTCCTTTAACGTCCAGGCAACCTTGTACCGCATTTCCCTGCAACCGAACACCCTCCTTCACCGGTTTCTTGCGCACACCCCATCGAATTTCGTGGCCTAGCGCCCTGAAAGACTAAGTGCTCACATCCCGGACGCACCTCACCTGCGGCAATCGTTCGTCCACACACGCTTCACCCAACACTTCCCGCGAAACGCACTCCTTCCATTACCTCTGCCAGCGATTAAACACCGACGCTTGCTCGTGCCATGGGTGGGCCATGTCGCCCCCTCCTCTGTAACGCCCCTGCTGGCTCGGCCAAGCCCATTGTGATTTCTAAGCGACGGCGTAATGCCGTTTAAAATACAGTTCGCCGCTGTTCCCTACAGGTGCGCCAAGCGCATCCGCCCGAATGCTTTAATAATTAAACGAGAGCCACAAGTATCATGAACATCGCTAAACCGCGCGGTTTATTAATGACCCACGCTCTACCGCGACAGTCAATGACGATCCTATGCATCAATTTACGAATTCGTGTAACCGACGCATATCCGATCATGACCTACAACCCACTCCTTCTCATCTCGACTGATCGTCCTGTCCTCCCGTGCCCAGATACCCCTGCTCGGCCCCACACTCTACTAACCCGCTGTACTCTAACAGCGTCCAGCCTGACCGCACATGTTATTATCGATCACCAGGCGGAACGCCGCTCGCCGCCTTGAAAAATAGTCCTCGCCCGACTTCATCACACATTCTCTCATCTGCACCGGGCTACTCCTCGCTTTGGACAGTGGGCTCGACACCCCGCCCTGAGCACCTATATTCCGTACACCGTACAACAGCTCATCTCTCCTGGTTTTGCTCCATGACCTAGCCTCTCTCACTTTCCCAACCAGCGCGCTATTGTCCATATTTACGGCCGATTCTCCCCTCTTAGACCAAGCCGGGGGTTCATCCTCCACCTGTGGGTATTCGGAGATCGTTGCAGACCGTCCTTCATGATAATCTCGCATGCCGAAATCCGGGACCCTCCGTGGTACCCGCATCCTACCCTCACTCCGAAACCCTCCAGACAGCACGAACACGGTGATCGCCATATACGATCTCCGACGACCGAACCCGTTATGCGATCCCCCGATCCCCTCTACAAACTAGCGTTTTTTTTGCCACTTAGGTCGGCCCCGCTTATTCAAGAGCCGCGTGCCCTCAAGGCGTCATCACACCCTGGGCGTTTTTGACGCTCCACAGGCCTTGCTATCTTACAAAATCTTAGTGTCTTACCCGCATTTCTTTGCCCCCGAACCGACGGCCGACCCCGTACTCACACTTTACCTCCGTGGCCTATCCCCTAGGCGCTTAGCACGCATGACCCGCAAGGGGGACGAAACATCGAGTCCATTGATCAAGCTTAATGTGTAATACGAGCAGCAACTACAGCTTCCCTGACGCCCGGTCATTAGAGACTCGAAGGGGGGCAGCATATGTCACAGCTGGGAGGGTCATCTTAGCATCATCCACGTTCATCCGGCGGGTCTCTCGCTTCCTGTTTACCACTCCTCACAGTGCCGCCTTCCACAGCCATGAATTTCAACCCACGCCATCTCAACGTCCGTAAAACGATACGCACATTGCCAACCTCCCTCAGCGCGCGCACCCGTAAGGCCGACACTCCTCCACGTGCGTAATCTATGGAACCATGAACCCCTTCCTGGCGCCGAGGAGCCACGCCACCGTCATCTGCGCACTACCACGCCTTAGCGCAAGACGGCGTCGGAGCACAGACATGCCCAGCCAAGCATAACTAAGCACATACATTCCGTAAAGAACCATATCTTACGTGTAACTATCTGGACGCCATAGCTCAATTTCCGCCGACCACCCGAAGCCCTCGAAAAATCAACCCGCACAATTCGCTCTCACTTGCATGCGAATGCGCCGGTACAATATGGAGACATTAGTGTCTGGCGACCCTAACTTCCTGCCATCGCACGGTCGCCGACCCCATACTGCAGTCAGACTCTACCCCATTGTACCCATATCTCTTCTAATGTTCTGCACACCGGATACCACACCAGTCAGATCCCGACATCTTTTGCCATCTCTCCTCTGGTACTGTGGTTGACCTATCCCCCCCGGATCAGTTCACACTATGCGGATGCATCCGCCTACACAGTCGCCACGATGCGTATGTTTCACGTTTTTCTGCGACGGCTTTCGGAGTCGTTGCGTTTTAGAGCCAGTCAGACTCGAATGAGAACCTCAAGGCTCAGTTCCGCCACTATGAGACCAGCAGGTCGATATCTTCGGGCACGTAGGACTACAATAACTCACTGGATTCGTCCACCCTGTCATTACCGGATGAAATCTGACAACTCACTACGATCCCACATGGGGGGAAACTACGTCTACAGACCTTATCTCACACCTCTCTGCCCGTAGCACACGCCCTCACCTCCTTATAACCCCACAAATTCGCGACTCACGTGCCCCGTCTTTTGTATGGATTTAACCGTGCGCGCGCGGGGCCGATGAATCGTCTCTGAACATACTACTTTAGACGGCGACCCGGCTGAAGCACTCCAGAGCTCGATACCCCCCTCTCCCGGCCCATTATTCCAATTTTCCCTCCCTCATCGCGTGCCACGGGTCATACCCCCAGACCCATACTGACTAGCAGGCCACACAGAACCAATTCCGTAGACAGCCTCCCCTGTTCGAGTCCCTCTGCCAAGATAGCGGCGACCTCTTACCTCCTCGTTCTGGCCCTTGCCCTTCTAGCTACTCGAACTCGAAACCGTGAGCTTTACACAGTCCAATGATTCAAATTACACCCCACTACCCAATACGTGATCCAAGGGGGAGCGATAGCGAACGCGCTCCCTGGGGAGCAACCTCCCACAGATCGTTCGCCAGTTCTCGCCCAGCCCGTCTGGGCCACCAACGAGAGTTGACCGTGCCGTCTCGCGTATGTATGCTTTCCCAGGCACGAACTCGCCAGCTAACTTTCCTACACAGCCGCCGCCTCAAATCCCCTAGTCACCTCCACACCAACCCATGAGCTCTCGCCGCGAATACACCCAAACACAGTACTGTCTCGTAGGGACGATCGTCACCCACCATAGTCACATTAGCCTTAGGCTGACCGACTCATCCCGAATGACCACCGTATGCCTATTCTCCCTAACGCGCCTTTCAGAGATAAGCGCTCAGTAGAGCCCACTCTCCTCGTTCTGCCGGTGGCAGAAGTTTAACTACTGAGCTCCACCTTCGCTACACACTCGCCTTCTTATTTCACCGATCCTTGAATTCCACTTTAACCGACCACAATTACACCATGGCCTACCTCGCTCGCAGTTTCCGACTACTGACCCTGATACCCTCCACAATCCGTTACCCTTCTGCCGATGGAAACCCATCACGTCTCCCCTCTCACCTGTACGATCAGCCAGCACCATGTAGGTCCTCCGGTCTACTAAGGGCGTACGTATCCATCCCAAACGCACATGCAACGCAGAAGAGGGCTTCTAACTCCCACATTCACACTACTTTTTACACCAAGCCCTACCGTGGCTATCCATTGTGCGCCGCAAGCCAACCCTACGCGTCTGGCTCGACCCTCCGCGTCATTTCAGATCTCTCTCCGGACATAGTAACTCCAGTGTTCCACTTTGTAAAGCGCCTACGCCCTAGAAATCAGGCTCTCTCAGCGATCTGCCGAGGTTTTATAGGCGTCCGATCTAACCCCTATCGTACTCCTGTTACGAAGGATACAACCCGGACGCGCCACGCCCGATACCACCCGCGACGCCAATCGATGACCATAGTAAGCCTTTCTAGCCCCGCCCTGCGCTGTTGGGCTGTTTGCGCCTGCCCTTATTCGCATCGAGTCGCACGCACCCACTCCCAAATCCGTACTAAGGTGTTCACCCCCGTCCTTTGCCGTTCATGAAGCCGACTTCGCCGGAGCTCGACAGAACATGCTCGTGGTGGGCCTTCGTTGCCCGTCAGGTCGGCACTCAAGCATCGACGGGTACAACGATAAGAAGCTTAACAAGTAACTGCATTGGGCTCGTTCACTCTGCAGTGCACGCGACTATCGTCCCCAGCTACCTGGGAGCCGTCTTTCATACATCAGTCTACGGCTTATGTCCCCGAATCTTGCCGAAGGCCGATCCTGGGTCTCGTAGAAGCCACGTTGGTTAGACCTCGTCGGTCGTACCCTGGCTTTCCGCGTAGTTAGCAGATAACGATTTGGCGGCACGATTCCTAGCGAGCTTGAAGTAATGCCAGATTATCCCGCCCATGCGCACACCCCGGCATAATCGCGTCCAAATCCGCCCTTTGGGGATGCGATATCTTAAACGATCCCCCTACCCACCGATTTGTGCAATCTCACCATTTCTCGCGCTAGGCCACCATACGCCAGCTCTATCACAACGACCTTCTGCGCCATATCGCGCGAAGAAGCGGACTGACGTCTCACGGGATATTCGGACCGCTCCTCATTCCTCTCACTGCAACATAAGTCGGACCATTATCCACTAGCATTCTGGCCGTAACTCCATTACGCCCTCTCCTCATGGGGGCCTCACTTGCCTATCGTCATATGTCTGCCCCTTTGCTCCATTCAAGTCTTCCAACGAAATCCAGTGAGGAGACCCAACCAGCCCCCGTCACCAGGGGCGCCCTATCCCGCTAATTCGAATTTGCGCTCTCACATAGTCTTAATAAATACTCTCCCATCCACCTCTAGAACGGAACTAATCGCTTTTCTGTATTCTAAAGTAGTACAGCACCAGACGACGATCCCAACTCCTGGATCCAAAGTCTTAGTGCACACCCTATGTGTTTATAGAACAGTCACATAGTGCACCTCCGTTATTCCTGAATTTTTACTGTCGAGACCCCGCACACTCGTTCTCAAGTGACAAGTGATACCCGATAGATTGATCACTCAATGCCTCGATAAACCGACTCCCTCCATACATTACTCAACTGGCCAGAATAACCTAAAAGTGGCGCTTATTTACGCACCTCTACCAACTCAACCTGTATTGCCGCCTTAAGTCGTTCGTTCCGTCATACCCGTTCGACCCGTATCATGGACACCCAGACGTCCGGGCGCCGAGTTCCGCCACCCGACTCCGGCTAGCCGAGCCGAGCACAACACTAAATATGAACGCACACCAACCAGACCCTGAATCATCAGTGACTGCCACATCAAAGCCCACAGTAGTGGCCCGTGCTCTCTACGTAACGGCCAGTCTAGACGCCCGTTTATTTGCGGTTTAACTTTTGATGATAACTGCCCTGCCCAAGCCTCCACGCCGCAGCACCATACGTGATCCATCTCAGGGACGTAGCTTCGGTGAGCGACGACTAAGGCTCATCGTAGAGACCCTCAATTCCCTCAATTACACCTTCTCACCCACAATCCTTGGCTTTACCATGCGTGCCCGGCTCCGGCCCCCGACCCGAACCACTCACTACCTACTGATATTACCCAGTCCAGACACAGAACTATCGCTCCCTCCGAACATTAACCCGACCCCTGTCCTGCCACCACACACGAATCCCGGCACCCTGACCAGGTTCATCACCCTTTAACATATGGAAGGTTCCTCTAGGCCGCCACGAGAATGCGACCGGCCCAGCACAGCTATTCGGTGGGTCGACCCGAATTATATGAAAACGACACATTCCCACCTCTTGAGTTCTATCGTACCCACGGTACACGTCCTCCAGTAGCAGAGAGCTGCCTCACCTCCCCTGCCCCAATTAGTGCGAGTGCCGCCTAACAACTCAGCTCGAAGGTTCCAACGCTCGCACATCAGCTCTCGATCGCAGCCTTCCCACACCCCCTCAATCACTTACATACGGTCATGCGAAGCGCTCTTCCCTCATCCTACTCCGCATTGTGTATACTGCGACCGGACGCCACACTCGCCACTACTAAGCATCTGCAACCGAACAACGCATGATGGCCATTATTTCATGTACATATATGATACGGCTGTTTGGCCAACTCTTGAGAAACCCTACCTACCCTCTCGTTCAACCCGTCGCACCTTCCCCCCAAGCCTGCGGGCGCCGTCCCTACGTATACTCCCACGAACGCACGAGAGACGGGTGCAAATGGGTCATTTCTCAGTGCTACTGTCTACGCAGCGCGGTCATCCGAAAACTCCAATTCGCAAATTACTATCCCTCACCCCGGTAATATCTCCACAACCGACAACCGCGCGTCCTAATCCCGCGCGGCACCAGCTCAGAGCCGTACTTAGGCTTTAAGACCCATGCCCGTTGCACCGAGTCACAACAACTTGCGCTCATCGCAGCGACACCTTGTCCTCGACTACTCTTTCCCGCAGAGTCTGCTCACATGTTCTGATACCCATTGTGACACCTCCCGCGATGCCCGCCCTTGAACTCCGCCATCTGCCAACCTCGTCGCGCCCGTGAACCATTCCTCCGCGCACCACTTCTAGACAACCGACAATACTTAACCTTCAAGCCCGAAAAGCCCCCCGTTTGCCCCAACGCTGTGATCCGACCCCTTAAAGACAACCCTTAATCGCCGGGAGCGCTGTAGGAATCAGCTCACCGCCGGCCTACCGACCCCCGGATATGCTCACGTTATGCTACACCCTCACCAATTCCATCCCTCCCGATCGCAGTGAGTCGACCGTCTCTGTCCACTTTGATCTCTCCCTTGTATGGTCATCGGATGCGACGCCAGCCCCGCAGCGGAACGTCCGACCCGCTATTACCAGTCGCCTCCTCCCGGTTGCGCCTGTGCCGCGGGGTACATCAGCGAGTGCTGAAGATGCGGCAGTCCTTCCCCACCTCGCACTCCGCTCTCGTCCAGGCGGCGACCCATTCTCGGTCCTCTCTCCCTTAGACACGTCCACTTATGCCGAACAGATTCGCTCCTTCCTTGCACGCTACGCAAGCTAGGCCCCAGACCGAGCCACGCGACGTTCTTCATTTAGGCCTACCCACCCTCCCTCCTGACCGGATACTTATTGAGACATCGCTGGAACAACACTCGAGCCTTCCCCTTGGTACTCTTTGCGCGTTCTCGCGTCTTTAGTCAAGCGGCTGATTCCCCACGCAAACCCCATCCGCGACCCACGATTGCACCCCACCGATGCCCGATAAACAAGCCGGCCTTTACTCCGCCATCGTCCGGCCCATGACTTGCGATGGGATAAGATCCCGCGGCCGCAATCCGAACCCTCCTCGGTGGCCTATCCGGTAGACAAGTTCTATGTTCGTCGCGTAATCATCTTGCTCTCCAGTTGGCTTCCTATCGCCTTCCAGATCTGCTCCAGCCACCCCTACCCTCCAAATGTGCGCTCATCTATCCTCCACCGCCTAGACCCACCATCGTAGCAAAGACTTTTTGAGATCAGCTTATTTGACCATCCCTATGTGCGGACCTCCTCCATACCTCTCGCCATCGCTAGATGAACACGTTCAGCATCCGGCGGAACGCGTTTCCCCCCTTGACTCTGTGACAGCGTCGAGATGCCTCACCCCTGAAACTCCAGACCGAAGCGGGTAGCATGGCCCGCGCCGTTGTTAGCCGGGATCTCAAATCTCTGAAATTCCCGTTTCGCCAGACCTGGCCCGGGGGGTCACGCTCTCCCGACGCGCACCTTCTACCTAACCGTCCTCCGTTGCTGGGCATCCGCGTCGCGCCCCCCGCACGTAAGTTTCGTCTCAATCCTACCGCCTCGGCTTCATTAAAGCTCCACCCGAAACCACCGACATGACACACCTACTCCTTCCCCGCACCAGCGCCGCCTGGTGCGGCGCACTCTAAAGTCGTCATACCGACTACCCCGTTCTTTAGGTCAGTTCGTATCCGCTTACCCCTTTCGTTCCTTGCGTGCTCAGCTCTCCTCCATCGACGCCTCCACTAAACAGTTAATGTCGTATTCACCCGCCCTATTACTACGCAGCCCCCCATGCCCAGTCTGAGATCTCGGCGCTAAGATTCCCACCCGAATCCCCTCGCAGAATTTCTTACGCGTCTCCTAAAGCTACTTCCTGTTCATAACACAACCCCCTTCTACTTCAAACCCACGACACATGCTCATCTCGAGCTCCGGCCTACCTTTCGACCACGGCACCACCGACTAGTGTGTGCGCGCAACAGACCGCGCCCGATCCATTGGGCCTTCGCCAACCCCCCGAGATCTCTGGCCAAGGTTTTCTGCTGTACCTGCCTCTAGCCCGCCAATACACGTGTCTGTACCGATCTGGCTCATGTCAGCTATCTGTTCTTTCGGGTAACTTAGGTAGATCTCGTAACGAATGCCCAATGATCCATCTCGATTCTCTCTGAGCCTTGATTTCACCGGCTCATCTCTTGTCTTCGACTCGACAGCCGTCGATACCTACCTGAAGTCTGAATCCCTTACTAGCATACGCCTTCCCCGTCACGGCCCACCCCCTGCGGAGCGACAGGAACCCCTGAGTTCTAGAGCGCCACCGCGAATCCTTACAACCTACTAGCGTGTAGAAACCCTCCCTCCTCACAGACCCAGTCTCCCACCTTCCTTGCCCACTTGGTTCGATCGTGCCCGCAACTCACACCCATAGGCCCGTATGGGGCCCATAATATGCCGCACCTCCCATCCTGAGCAGCGGTCTTTCCATCCGCGTCCCCAGGCAAGATCTCACCTTCACAGACTAGTCATCTTCTAAGCCTTAGCCTCCGCGATATTGACAAGAGCGCAACCACGGGATATGTTGTCAGATACGTCACATCAGGTGTTATACACGAAGTGAGTAAGTGATTAAAGGAGAACTAGGATCCTTCACACATTATATCTGCAACCTCGACGACATAACAACTCGTCGACATCCGAACACCAACTCTTGAAAGAGTGTGCTCAGCGCTTGATTCCATGTCATGTTATAGCAGACTACGTATAAGCTTTAGCGCTAGTCTGTCTATTCACTTCACAAAACCTATGATTCGCGTCGAAACTGTGTGTCACCGCACCTACCCGATAGATCACACCTAGTATTATTCTAGTAGCCTCTTTACCGTCCCCTTTTCTCACACTGTGTAGCTATACATGAGTTCAACGACCTTACTATCGTATGGTCGCGACGAACCCACATATTGATCCACCTTGACCCCTCCTCCGTATAATATCGACTCGACACAGTGTACTAACACTTCATAAAATCGTGTACCAATGAGCAGACTACATCATCGCCACTCACACTGTGTTAAGACAGTGAAGATTCACAGACACCCCCTCCTTATGAGCGGCCCCGCACCCTCTACCCTACCAATCCAAATGTAGTGAAGTCAACCTAGTAACTACACTATCAACATCACACATCACAATGTATTTCACATTCAATACTCCCATAACTCAGGCACCTCGACGCACATTCACTGCAGTGATTTCAGATTAAAACCTAATTACTCCTTTCATATAAGATCTCCACCTTAACGAGATACTCTCTTTAATGAAACCCCATGCTTCCCCAACTTCTAGCACCTATACCCCTAGCCCTAAACGACCGTTATATTGTAACTTATACAGGGTACGCCTTTATCTTCACGTAGATGACCCTGCCCCACGACCCTCCCATATCAAGAAGTAATATACTTAGAATCAATCCTCTCACTGTTTACCCTGACCAAACGTATCAGCTAACCTCCAGATCATCACGCCACTGATCAGTCGATTTTTACCTCAACTCCCTATTTTCACACATCCACGTATACTCTATTCTTTACGTTCAATTACTTAGCGTGTGCATAACCTTAGATTACGTCCCATTTCATCACCTACCGCGCAAATGTCCTTGTCATCCGGTAATAGGCGCGTCGTGATCCGTTGAGCCGCCTGCGCTCGGCTTATCAACCCGTACGCTACACGTCTTTCTGAGACCGAACCGCTCCGACTTCAGCGATAGATTGTCCGTTCTACTATAAATAGCTCTCTTACCAGCGGAGTACGCCAGTCTTTTGATCTCGCGAGCCACGTGATCTTGGACGAGAGCCCCACAATCCTGCTCCGCCCCAACCACTACCCTGCATTCTAGTCACAATCGAGAGAGAAGAGTCCCCGTGATGCCAATTCGAGCACACCTCCACGACCAACAAGCACTACTCACACGCATCTGCCTCGGCCAGCCAGCGTATTGATTCCCTGATCGTCCGCAGTGTTACCGTGACCAATCATACAATGCTCGTATCTTCCTGTCCTCAGTACCGTCGACGTGAAGATCTCCAGCTTCTACATCTCCCCCGGTATTTTTTACAGGACTCCCTGTAGCGACCAATATCTGGCTGCATGCTGAGGTCCGCACACCTCGTAGGTTGTGTAGCGTCCTTCTAGCATCCAGTGTGAGCATCTATATACGCGCCGCCCCACAGCGGGCCTACTCTAACTCACGTTCTGTTTCAATATAGCTCCATTTCTCTCTCTTCCTCAACCTACACATGATCCCGTCATAACCACAAACCTTCATGACGACGCTCCCTCCGTCACATGCCCGGTGCCTTGTACATCACACTCATACCTTACCTCCCTTACCCGTCACACACCCGCACCACCGACTGTCACGTATTTGTGCCCATCTACAGTACACAACGACACGCATCCTTGAACCAGCTGTCTCTCCTATCTTCCTCTAAGAGGAGAGTTTTAGACCGGACCAGCGCCAGTGGTTCACGCGAGTGCACTCTCAACATCGCCATATGTCTCCGCACCTCACCACACTACTCTGTTATGCCTGCGCGGTGCCGGCGTTTTACGCACCGTCTATTAGTGCTGGTCTAGATCGCTATCATGGTACGATTCACATTGCATGTACAAAGCACAGTATCACCTCAACACCCCATTAACCTCGACCGGTATTTCTCGACGAAAGCAGAGCCAACGCGCTCATGCGCCACGCTCTCATGTTTTCCATCTACTTGCATGTCTTCGTCGCCCAAAAATTCCCAGAATTCCACGCTTACCTAAGCCCGACTGCACAACCCTCACCAAGGGCGGTTCCGCATTTTTCTTAGCTTATCAATTCGTCCGCCCTGCGACATTACACACCTCACCTCCGCCCCACACTCTCGCTCCGTATTGCTAGCACCTGGTCTCAGCAACGAGAGTCAACCTCTAACGTAAGGATCGTACCCAAGCCTTTCGTACGGCTCCGTGTCTGTCAACTCGTGCGTCGATCATAGCACACTGACGCTGGATCTTCCTTCTCTCGACTAGCGACATGCCGCATCGCATCAGCCTCGCCTCTCCTTATTCTCACTCCTCAAACCATATACACACTTCCATAGTTTGAGTCCTCTGCCTGCTTGCCGGACGACACTAGTGGCACGCGCACATGGGAGTAGCTTTCCACTACGCGTCTCCAGCATTCTAAATGGTCCCTTTCTGCAGCCACGCAATTTAATGGTCCATCCGCGGTCCTGCTTCGTCTCTTTAAGCTGAATGCCTAATCAGCGCCTTCTTGATTACATCTAGTACCTCGCGCTGCGGATTGTCAATTTGAGAACATCTAGCTAACCTTATATTGTGGTGTCTCACCATTCATACTCTAACAGCTTTCGCGATAACTAATGCACTACTTGTGTGTTTAACGGCACCACTAATGACTTGAGATCATCGCAGCGCGGCATCAAACGCTTATTAATAATACGACCACTTCGCCTCTAACTATACGGAAGATTCAGACTCACTATCAAAAATCGATCTCTGCTGCACGGATGCGAGTAGCCGACGAACCTCACCTCAACCATGCGGCTGTGTCTCTCGTACAACTCGCCCGAGCGCTCGTAAAGCCCTATTCGTGTCCTGCGTGCGTCAGAAATCAATGTCGGTTTTCTTCGCTAGCATAGTACTCAACCGTCGCAGTCGATTTAGCCGCTGTGTTCTCGTCTGGGCTACAACCGCTCTCTAGAAAGGGCTCACATCGACGTGATCTACTCTGCGCGCTCCCCATTAGTACCATCTTCAGCAGTGGGCAACACTCACGTCTGACTCGCGAGTCGCTCACTGGCTCCACATTCTCGCAGCCTTTCAAATAAAGTCCCTCATCATAGTACTGGCTTTGGCGCGCACCCCACCCACGAAGATATCTCCGCAACCTTACCAACTGTCGCACAACCGCTAGGGTTCGTCATCACATTCAAGTACACCTCTACTCGTACTCGGCAGTCAATTCAGATTTCACCTAGTCGCACTCGGCTCACCTCCGCGCTGCGCTCAGCTAATCTCTTCTCCCCCCCCCCGTACTCGCTCCCTCCACCGCTCACGCTCCGGCCACTGCAATGGACCAGGCACCTCATCTTCTACAACGCGTGGTGCGGGAGGCTGCTACCCTCTCCTCAATTTCAAGCTCTGTTGCCAACAGCATCTTCCCATTAATTCAACACAACTCATTTTCGACTACTCTTCCATAAGACTAAGGATCTTTCCCGCTCTACAACATATTCTCATGCTCTGGGGGCTTAACTTCCCTTAGCTGGACTCAGCTGCTGCACTCTTATAGTCCTCTACAGCTCTCCCGATCAGCACTCTATGCGGATCAGTGTAATGGCGCACTGCGAATAACACTGTACCTCTTCATAGTCGTCTATACTCGTGCGAGTACCATACAATACCTCGTCCATACTCTAATAGACAGCTTCTTCGCGTCTTCGCTGCGCGGTAGTTCTCAACCCGCTACCGCCTCTCACTACTTCATCCTAAATACGCCTACCTGCACTACCTTCAGCTGGCTCGTCGCGAACTAGAGTCCGTCTAGTCAGCGTCCTCCTTCAACTATCAATCCTCTGAGTGCGCTCCTAAGGGTGATATAATACGCTGTGAAAAAAAAGATATAACAACAATAAACTCGAGCCGAACTCCCGAACTTTTAGACCCAGAGAGAATGGCGCCCTGTATGGAGCCACTCCCTCAATCATCCCACTTGTAGTTTTCCGCATTATACCACATATATCCCATTACTGCGGTCAATCGAGCGACGTATAATCCACGCTTATCCGTTCTATCCGCCTCAAATCGCAAGCCGCGGCATTCCATCATCCTCTTCTTCAATCTTCCGCATAACGCCGAAGCTAATAGTCCCTCTCTACTATACTCGTCAAACACCACCGGCCACTATAATACGTGTCCATATGCCGCCGTATTCTCGAGTCGAGAGACGAATCACACTTGGAAAACCTATATCATACGCTTCTTTTGCTTGATCATCATTACTTTTTACTAATTTAACGCCGCCGCCGCAATTCTGCACGGTCCGAGCAATATTTATTCATCTCTTCATCCGCTATGACCGTAACCTGTGTACTGTAAGCGTCCTGTTACTACCGACTCTGCATACTGACACCTATCCCCTTATTCTGTGACCATCCTCTTAACCCTCAGAAACTCCAAGTTAACATCGCCGCGCTCACACGGTAGAATCACTCTTATCAGCTCACCTGTACGCCAACTCTACACCTTTATCCCCCGCACTCGTAGCATCCTCTTCTGCTCGTAGGACACAACGGTGACACGTCCCATAGACCTATGCGTAACGTTAGCGTACTCGCCGCTGCCCACATGGCAGACCCAGGCAATATCTAGATCGTAACCTAGAGCTCGCCCTATCCTATGAATCGATCACGCCTTACTATAACATGATACGCAGAGCGCAGATATCGCAACGATCTCTCCTTGTGACACGCAACATGACTCCCATCCGAGCCACGTCTTGACACACATCGCCTAAAATCCTCCATCGACAGAAACCCCCTTCGTTTGACACGAACCCACAGCATATTAGCCCATTGCAGCCCTATCCATCATCCGCACCACCAGACCGCACCTGCGATATATACGTCGTCTACTACTGCTGGCATACGTTCGGATCCTTTGTGCCGCTATCAGAGTCAACATCTTGTATATAAGTAGCTGTCGTGCGTTCACGTTCACGGATGCCAGAGTATTATGCCGCCTCTTCTCTCGTTATTAAGCTCCACGATTTCCTTATCCTAGGATCGAGTCATAATCCCGACTGATCAGACGCCTTCCCCGCCTACACCACCGACACTCCGCGTTCTCTCGGAGACACCGCTCATTTATACTGCACAACATGCGCGTCCGCCTCATATAGCTATCTACCGGTCGACTATCTAGACCAGTACGCTCTATCCATGTATAACTTATATACCGATCCTCAACGTTAAACATCTGATCAATCTCCTCGCAGCTTAGACTCTTATTTATCACTATCATCGCGATCGCGTAGGAGCCACACCACGCACTCGACGCCAAACGCGTAAAGCGAATGAGTCTGCATGCCATCTCAAACTACACGACTGTCACCCTACGTACTCGCTAAGGTATCTGAAACATGTCGACGTGGTGCAGGCGAGATCTCAATCGGTAAGCCCTACTCTCTACCGACCGTCATCGTGATAACACTCTATATAGTGCATTGTGGACGTGTACTAGTTCTCATGCGAGAGTTATATATATCTTCATCAGCCGATATTCTGTTCCCAACCAATCATAGCAACCATACTAGCATATGCCTGAGTTTGCACTCACGGCAAATCACAACGTATCCTTCGTGGTACGCCTCATCTATCCGGCTGGCCATACGATATGCCTTATTGACATTCGCAGGTCTGCGATCATACCTCGCCCATCCATCTTATCAACGACAGACCGCACCAGGATAAGATCCGAACCTTCTTTTGATGTCTATCATCTCCCGAACGAAAGTATAAGACGAGAACATATCAATCTTACGCGCGTTTCTATTCTTCCATCCACTAATCTCCCCCGATCGTTGAATGCATGGTATACGACTACTGTACCGTAGCCTCCAGCGCACTACTACTAATTCTAGATACACAGAGTTATCACCCTTGCAGGACCCTACACAGCTGTCTCTTCCTGCTCCGTCAACTACATAGCAGTATATTTTTCTCTTGAGCTTACCCACGACTCCGCCGCGTTCAGTCAAAATATGGCTCTCCTCTATTGTTCCCTATTGCTTGGTGTGAATGGGCGTATGAGGGTCCGGTCCGGTCTCACATTAGGGCAGACTCTTTGCTGAGTTGTCTTTTTTTCATTTTCCTTAGTTATCAGAGTGGCTAGAACCTCGAGATCTCCCACACGCTCACTTTACTTGTAGCTCTTATATTAACCTTCGACACGCTTATCAGCACACCACCAACTATATAAACATCAACGGAAGCTAGTGAACAAGCCAAAGAGCTCAGCCTCTCGCGGTCCTCTCTGCTCCGAATAGCAGTACCTGACTTTAGTGCTCACGTATTCTGATGCGAACAGCCGATCGATTATTATGCAACCCCTGTCAGTTTTGGGGAAGGGAGCGAGGGAGCTCGCCTCTCGGCGAGGCGGCCTACCAAAGATGGGGATTCGTCGGGATCTGTAGGTGCGCGCGTAGCCGATGTTCGCTCTATCCAAAGAGAGTTGTTTAATTTTTCTCTAATCGCAATTCTTCCCAACGGTCCTTCTTTACTGAATAGCTCAAACAGCTCGGAGCATGTTCCCATCCTGGCGCATACTCCGTTGAAGCCTATCTACAAACCTTCTTCATGGTAGCTGTTGGTCCGGCCGTATGCCTTCTCGATTATACGATCACCGGAGTTATGGAGATCCTCGAGACCTACTACCGACCTTATGACGTCAACCATTGCTTCCAGTTAGCCTCGAACTCTTATTTACGATCGTACCAACATCTGCAGTATGCCCATTACAATAGTCTCAGCCAATGATCGACACTCAACGGATCCAAAGTGTCGACCGCTTCGATTCACGAAGTCCCGCACAGGCAGCGAGTCATGCGAGTTAATATCACACTCTACCGTAAGCAACCGTAGCGTCAGATGAGTTTCTACCCTTATAACGCCCAGTTAACGATCCGTCCAAGCTACTGCTCGCTGATATCTCGAGTCTATATTATGCGCTACACACTCTCTCACTCGACAGACACATATGGATATCTGACAGCAATATAACGCCACTAAACGCAGTCCTTTGCTGAGCAGGTTAAGCTGAACAGACTCCAATTAGCAGCTACCGCGCGAAGTAAGCGCATTCCTAGAAGAGCTGTCGGTAGCTCTCGTATCACTTACATCACAAAGCAATGCTCTTCGTACGAACAACATGCGATTCCACAACTCTCAAGCGCGTCATCTGGCCTCAGCAACTCAACGCTCTTCTCTGGGATTAACACTTTAGACATAACTAACACATGTGTCTAACTATTCCTGTCCTAACCCACTAGTCAATCACAACGTTCCTCAACGCCATATACAAGCATTATCCTTCATCATACTATCGAGCATCGAGTCTACACTACCGCGATACGTACATGCAATACACTTAGGATTCGCGAGACGCTATTACATCCTGTCTGCTGGCTAATGAATGCGCCTCAACCGTCTATCAACTAAGTGCTATCGCCGTCGATAAGTCCTCAAGGCGCCATAACCTCGATGCTAGTAATCTGGTTCAGTACCCTAATACCGCGCCAAACCTAATTCACGTAGCGGCGCTATGAGCGCTCTAAGTACACTGGTAAGGACTAATATGCATCCTGTATATCCTACTTTTCCCTTATACCCAAGGCTATTCCAGTCTATATCATACGTTAATCCCTAAGCGAGAGTACACGCTGCTCCAAGCTATGATGCCTTTTGTCTCACTTCCTAGTTTGAGCTTGTATTAGGAGTCTTTTGTTGGGGGATTGATCAACAAGCCCGAACGCAGTAGATGGTTCAACCCTTACGCGCCCTACATACACCGCATAAACCTATACACCACCGAGCTCTTATCCTGATACTAGCAGACTATATAAATACAATAACTAGCACAACTGCCGGAGCGAGCAATCCACGCTTAACGAAGCTGTTATAATACTGCCTGCATGTACTCTTCACTTACTGACTCATCACAATGATCGGAATCACACCGGACCACCTTCCCTTTACTATGAGCGCTATAGTCACGCACTAGCCTGACATAACTCAGTACGATCACCTTCGACGATTCTCATAGCCTGCGCCGCCTTACCCCTGTGACCGCATTCCCCGCCTCTCTTCTCCTAACACACCTCCTTCACACCCGCCACAAATGCTTGCTCTTGATACCCATAGCCGCCGACTCCTCCTGCCGCAATGCCGTCACCGCGTCATCAACCCTAACCTAGTCTCTTCTACGATTTAGAATATCCATGATCCTGCAGAAACACTTGAATACCTCTTAAACTCGCCCGCAAATGGTCGTGACAGTCGGAATATAGACCTCAACCGCAGTGACCGTCGACGTTTCTCGACCCGAGACTCGATGTAGGTATCACTTCACACCACAGGACACATCCCCACTCGCGTCGCACATCACCGAGCGCATCAACATCAACAGAGCCGGCTAACGACTGATAGCTCTCCGTCAGCTCTCTACATGTAAGCGATAATCCCATATATGGTGCGAACGTGTGGAGATCTTACGGCTCCGCACAACGCATATAGGCATTTACACGAACGCACCATGATGCACGCTACTGCGCAAGACGTGCTGCCACGCAGTGCAACCGATCATTCTCGCCCGACATGCGCAACACGTTACCGGATCCTCTACGTACGACGTTTCCTCGGATACCTGGCGTCAACCGAAGCTCTGTACAATCAGCTTATCGACTAACCATATCGTCCTGTAACCTACTCCATCTCCCGTACTCTCTAGACGCTATACCAAACCGTGCATAACCTCTCAACACAAACATTATGACAGAAGCGGAAACCGCTCCACAACTTCTCTTCCGGTGGTATATTGGATAACCTACCGCCACACTGCGATCATTAACCGTCTAATTTCACCACTATCTCTATAGTATCCTTAATGACGCAACAGCGTCCTGCGCCTCGCGAAAGCATTATGAGTCCTCCATCTAGACCACTCCAGGCCCGGCAGCAGTGCGGTCGACTCTCTTGGTCGCCGTCACTAGAGCGGGGATCTCTAACGATCATCCCCACACTCAGCAGCGTCACACACTGCATATGCGCCCGGGCCAGGCACGCTCTTCTAGATCACATCGAGATCACCCCGCGCCAGAATCTCATACCTATATTCAGCGACGGTTCTGGCACGGCAACATCCGGATTCACAGCTAATATATCATCAGCGCAAGCACTAATCTGAATCATACAGCTTTCACCTGTCACGGCCTACCAGAACGGCGCGACATATGAGATATGCAACTGTCATCCTCCAGTCTGTCGTGCAAGCTTCTACTCTCCACTCGCAGAGCGAGCTTATTCTACAGCATAAGAATACTCTGCTCAGACTCTCGACACCTGATACAACACGTAGGCCACCATCCAGAACCTCGGAACGTTACCACCCCTGTGTTTATGCGCATCACTCTCCACGATATGACATTCACTTCTGCCTTTTGAAGACTCTGTGAGACAGCTTGTCCAGTGATCTCTTATAAGTGCCCGACCATCTCTGGCACGCATCCATCTGTCTCGCTATCCCATAGACGAGATGTCACGCACGCCCGGCTGCCCGCTACCTCTACACTTCACCCTAATAGCCAGCTCGCTAACATCATAGCGCGTATCTTTCAGTCGCATCTATGTGTCTGACCATATCTCGATGGGCTCTTAAGAAGCCTCCGCGAGGGTTACACCCCAAGCATTGAATTAACTCGCATGAAGCTCCCATATCCCTATTTACCAGATCCTCGAGCCGCCTGATCACACACGGACCCCGTCCCCGTAGCACGCGCCAACTATGCAATCCGCTGCATAAGACGCCAAGCATATCCAAGTTTCCACGTGACCGCTCCCACACGCGTTCTTGCTCGAGACCACCCAGTTAATACCAATCTACCCCATCACACGCGACCACGCCTCTCGTATATCATTCTACGCGACCGACTCCATCGCAATCGTACTTAGTAGCAAGAGTCTACCACTCTCATCGACATCCTACTATGCAAACGTAAGACTAACTAGCAGTACTTGCAAAGATCTGTATACTATGAGTCGTCGTCCTGTTACCCATCAGGCGCACGAGGATCTGCGAGCGCGAGCTCTAACCAGCACTTACCAGCCGTATTTCGTAGCTAAAAACTCAGAACTTAAGCCGCCTACTTGCCTTATCATGTTATAAACGAATAAACACATCTGAGAAATACTGTCTGTGTCTATGATAACCTACTACGCTTCACGGGAATGAATGGCATACTCTTCGCGCTCTGCTAGGTCGTCTAGCTCCACTGAGCGTCACCTCGTGATGATCGAGTAATACTGCGCACTATTATACACTTTTATAGCCATCTTAACTGAGCACCCTACTTCGCTCGTCTAGAGAGACTCGCATTTACGTCGAACACCCTCGGCTCTAGACTTCCGAGCGCGAATATCTCAAAGCCACTATCGGACCTCTCTGCGAGCCAAGTCGATCTGAATGCGTACACATATATTTCTATATCACAATAACGCACAGCACGTAACCGCCTTCATCGGCTCCGAGTACCCTCCTCAGTCCTACTCCGCACACTAGTAAGAGTGCACGCAAAAACCCTACTAAGCTAAGGAGTCACGCGTGAAAGGCCACACCTTCTACTCATCTGTATCTCACTACACAACGCCTCTGCGCACAACCCCGACTGCAAGTCTCATCCTACACACCTGCTATCATCCTGACTTCACGCCATATATACGATATCGCATGACGAGCTGCACGCATTATGCTCCACAGCCCACATAGTATCCCGAAACACCTGCGATATCCTAGTCGCGTTCTAATTTACCCTCTGCACGGCGCGGTCCAGCTCCTCGCTTCAAGACCAGTAGCAGCCATGACTCAACTACTCACAGTTATGATCCACTAGTATGGACACTCATAGGCTACTAGTCTCTCGTATCTATGTCCATCGATCCTATGTCCTAATAACCGCGGCGTCAGTGCCCTCTGAGTAGAAGCCTGAATCGAAATGTCGCTCACACTGACATACACTAGATAGATCTAAATAGTGCCGTCGGCTCCTCTCCTAGTCGTCGCATTCATTTCCTCGCACTATCAACAGTCACTCACGCGGCCCTCTTCGCGATCATACTACCCGTCTCTACCTACTGTCGTGTCGAACGGTCTCACTCTGCTACTTGCCTGCTAATATCGTTCCTACAGACCCAGCCATTCCTCGCGACTCAGCTCCGGTTCTGCGTCGCTATTTCGCGTCAGGCTACACGTAATCGCTCACACCACAACTAATAGTCGGTCCGCTTCCAATGTCAACTTCCTAACCGCCACGCGCAGGGGATGCTGAAACTCAATTTTGAGCGACCCAACAAATCCACACAGCAGCTCCATCGCTACACTCATTAGCTAAGAAGGAGTCGTGGCGCTGTACACATCGCAATCTATACACATACAAGTCACTCTTCTCATTGTTATGAACTTAGAGCGTTAATATATTTCTCCTAACTCGAGACCTGTCTCGCAGATGCTCGAAACTAGTCTCTTAAGTATCCACACCTAAATGTGCCACCGCGCGATGTTAAGCGTTCACACGGGTAGAATCTCCCAATCGAACAGTATCTATAACATACCTCCCTACACTTACACCTACTCACGCGCACAAACTGCACACTCCTCTACTTTCGAGTCACTCACACATACACCTGCCTCCCCTGTTATCTACCAGAGAATTACCAAGAACTTTCGTCGTGAGTCCGGGTTTGACGCTACGTAGACCCCCACGCGACCGCCGCTAATCATCGACAACCTCTCTACTTCAATCACATGAAAGCCGCTAGTTGATCACCTAACCATATCTACGTAATGCTCACAACACTGCTATGTGAGTCCACATGTAGCCAGCCTAACTCCGCGCGTTGCCACACCTCCGGCTCGTTTCACTACCTCTCGATCACTTCTACCCAGACTATACCATAGCCTCACGTGCGTGCCTCAAAGTCCTGACCTAAGAGGACACATCACCTCAAGTAACGCTCCCTCATTCAAACCACCACACCGCCATATAAGCACTCCATTGAACACAAGATACGAAGGACCTCACTGCGCACCGCCACGCACCCCTGGCAACACGGACTTATCAATCCAGAATGTTCACGCATAATACTAATAGGACACTGAAGCACTCACAAGTACCCTCGTAAGGCCAAAACGCACTAATGTACTGTCCTCATCCTTACGGCGCAGCGCATACTATACTGGCCGACACATCCATCCAGCCTAAATTCTTCGCCTAACATCTCCTGACTACTACCTTATCAGCGAGCCATGGCATCGCCACACAATCTTATTCATACATCACTCACCAACATAACCTACGACCCGCAACATCACGCTCAACGCCAATCCTCTCCGTACTAGCTAACGCCACCCCAACCCTGCATACTTCTATCATAGAGTCCTCTCCCGTGTACTCAGCCTCTCAAAAAGCAGTTCAAGTGCCGCCTCACCCATCCCTCCACCAAAAACCCACCATATCCTCAGCACCCCTTCTTCACTTTTATACACTCGCCTCTCTATTCAAGACCGCATCGCGCCCTGCGCGAAGCAGCGTCGCGATAGAGAGCTAGACATGTCACTCCACCGGCCGAGAGACACTACTTCCGGCATATATCAATCTCGATTCTCCGATGCATATCGCACACCGTCTCGCACCATCTCCCGCGTGATACAACATCACCGATGATCATCCTACATTCCTACTCAAACCTTCCCATCCCGTTACACTCCCTAACATCCCCAACTGCCCAACCGCCTTGCTTACCTCGCCATTCAGCACCAGTCGTCGCGACCTCATTCGCTAGGCGCCAATTCTCGGTCCCTCGCCTTCCTAGCGCTCAGATTTACTCCACTCCATCCTACCCCACCGGCTCTAACGACATACGATATCGCTTCATAAAATTATTCTGCATCACCTCACACGTCTCAATGGAGACAGTCTGCGTTACCTCAGAGTCCCACTGAACATTACGGATCACTCGCCAACACGGTTTCACCAGCTCTACTCGTAATCACGGCAGCGTTGAACCTCACATTGCGTTCCCTGATCCATCCGCACTATCCTTCGCACCTAAATGCTCTGTACTAGTCTAATACGTCAACAGCCCCAACACAACTCATCACTCTCTCCACTCCGCAATAATCGTCTACCACCTCGCCCTCCCGACACCGATCAGCCTCGATGCCTACGACGGATCCGGCCACTCCACGCCATATAACTACCAATCCTAACTCGTCACCTGCGCAATTATATACCCACCCTGCCTCCGCTTGTCCCCTACACTCATTCTCAACTACTCCTTTCAATCTACACTCTGTACCTCTTCACGTCATAATAAGACTCTCTACATCCATCCGACACTCATCATCCCTACCATGCTCTAACCCCGTTGCCTGGCCCGTCTTGCACTTAAAATACATATTCCAGGAGTTGACTCAGCTTGACAATATACTGCACAACCTACTGTTCTAGCCGATCACCTCGACTCCCATCCCTCACTAACACTCATCACCTCCATGATACACTCCTCGCTGCACTGGTATTCGTATCCACAGTAACCTCTTGCCCAAACCTAGCCTTCACCGTTATCAAGTACTTCCCTCGAGAACCCACTACGTCATATCAGCATCGACTCACCCTTTATAATACGAGAAACAGCTTGTACTACACTCCTTCAAAGCGAAATACACTCTCCCTCGAAACAGCCCGACATATCTTACAATTAACGGCATCATCCCCCATGCTTAACTACACATCCTCCAAACTGGCGACGCCCCCTAAACACTGAGACCGTCTAGCCGCTCATTCCTCAATTAAATCACTATCGCTCGTTCTCCAACTACTCGCTCACAGCCGATACTAAATGCTTTCACATACATCACACGTTCCCACAGCCTTACGCAGCTTCGTCATGACGACACACACCCATATATATACTATCTATACTATATATCCTATATATATACTGATTGCGGGTACCTAGGTTAGTCTAGGTTACAGGGCAACTTTACACCGCCTCGACCCGCTGATCTATCGCATCTCTCCGGCTAAGCTATAAGTTAGTCGAGTCTCCATCCTTACTAGAGTATCACTGGATTATACTGCGCCACTTCCCGGTACTCCTACGTTTCGAATCGCCCACTATCGAACGATAGCTAAAATATAATCAGGCTATCCTCATCCCCAGTGCGATCTTACCACTCGGCTTATACCATCATAATCAAACCACAGCACTCTATCTCCGAAACTCATCAAATTCGACTAACTCAGCATCCTAGCGTGTCCTATAAAGTTTGGTTAAGTATACGACCAGGAGGAAACCTTCTGCATTGGTATTACTTCACATCAATATTATCCCACTACATCCTTCACACCTTAGCACGATCCACACCTCACACTAAACCCAGGACACCCTTCCATACACACCCCTATGATGACCATCAACACATGCCGCCTATCATCAAAAATCATTCATTGATCAAAATCAACGTAACCCTCATGTGCCATATCAAATGATTGAACGTTAAAACCTCCATGACCTACCTAACAAAACCTTGTAGCATTAACAGCGTCATCCCCCAAATATTATATCTCATATAAACCTTATCCCACATATATATCAACTACTTACGCCAATACGCGTGTACCCGCACACCCGCATAACTATCATGTTACCTATCAACCAAACTCACAATCCCTACCGATCTCTACAACATAGCTCACTATACTACAAATCCATATCCTACCGACACTCAATATTACTTCTACTCTCACAAGCATAGACTTTATCAATCGTACTCTATCAGCCCTCTGCATACCCCAATTCCACAATAACTAACACTAACGCCGTCAACCCTTAATTCCACACGCACCACCGACCTCTCTCCTAGATATCACATAGCCTCCGCTAAACGAGTTCCTAGTTAAATCGTGCCATTAAGACTCTTGCACTCGGCACACTCTCCTATCTTAGCTCTACGCAGCTCAAAATTCCGCTACCCTTCACATCTCTATCACATCACACCACCTCACCTCCTACAGACAAGATAATGTTACAACAGAGTAGACACGCACGACAGATACGTTCCGGACGTTATACGCGCCCAGCCTGATCACATCCCCACCCATTGAAACTCATTTTGCCCCGTAATAGCGTCATTATTCACCGCATTTATCTATTAATTTATTCATTACATACCTACCTTCACCACCGTGATATATCCTACTTTCCCAGATCCATGTGACTATATCTCAGCTTTCAACCTTCATATACATACTCATTTGTATGAATCGCAACGACATTTCATAAAAATTGCAAGTGAAACCCATGCTTAAACATCAAAATTGAAACTATTATACTAATAGCAGCTTCACACCCTCTTTATCAAACCATACTTAACATAAGAATGTCTTTTCCAGATTAATAAATGCACCATATATATAATTGTAATTTCTAATTTGTCATTGTTGTTGTTTATACTTCACTCTGGACATTGCTATTAAACATAAAATAATCACATCCCTATGACATAAATAATAGAAATTCTAAGACAAAAACCTCGCGCAACTTGCACCCTTGAACATCATAAACGCCATCCATCTAAACTTTTTGCTAATACTATGTGCATCTCTACAATCGTTACTCACAGTCCCAATATACTCCGTCATCTTTAACTTTTTTTTTTGTATATATATACTGCGATAGTAATAGCTATGACTTACAATGAATTTACCAAGCTCAGGGTGACGGACATGATTACAACAATATCATAGGAAATCCTGTTTTGTTTTATAGACCGGCTTTGTTTTTTTTTCTTTTTTTTTTTTTTTTTTTTTTTATTATATTGGTACAGTATATGATACTAACAATAACCGGACATGACTCAAAAGTTCGAAATATTTTAATAATTATAATTATTTGACAATCACTTTTATTTAAATTCATTTTTCTAAAAAAAGGAACATACTTTTTTGCAGAAATGACGTATATCTATTATATTATATATTATATATCAATTAACACTAATATTATATATATATATATTATATATATATATCACCTACTACTATATACTATATATATATACATATATAACATAATATATATATATATTAATATATATATATATAATATATATATGATTATATATATTATATATTAACTATATATAATATATACTATATATATATATATATATATATCATATATATATATATATAATATATATTATTCATATTAATATATATATATATATATATACTATATATATATATATTATTATATACTATATATATATATAATATATACGTTATATATATATTATTACTCATATATATATATATACGTATATATATTATATTCACTATATATATATATATATATATATATATATATAATATATAATATATATATTATATTACTATATATATATACTATATATATATATTATATATATATAAATAATATATACTATATATATATTATAATAATAATATATATCATATATATGTATATATAATTATATATATACTATATATACTATATATATATACTAACTAATCATATATATTACTATATAATATATCATCAATATATTATTATATATATATACTATATATATATAACCTATATATATATATATACTTAAAACATGTTTTATCCTGTACAGTCCTTTTATAATTTAAAAATAACGAATCACCTAGACCGTAGACCGACATAGAATCAGGAGTTCAGAGTCTTCGGACTCAGTGTTGGACGACGGGGGGTACGAATCCCCCCTCTGTCCCCCACTCGGCTCGAGCCCCCTAATGTGGAATATATATGCTTCCTCTGAGCATTAAAACCTCAACACTACTCGCATCAGCTTATATTGACTAAATAAAATTGCTTTAAAAACTTAATAACTTACTTATTCTATCTATTATTATTATTATATTATACTTATATTATTATTATATTCAATTATTATATTATATTATCATTATTATCTATAGGTAAGATATTAACTTATTATTTTTATTTTATTTTATTTTATTTTTCTAGTTTTTAATTTTTCTTAAAATATTATTTATTATTTATGATATTATTATTTATTATTATATTTTATTTCATATTATTATTCATACTTTTTCCTTTAATATCTAATTATTATTATTCACTTAATATTATTATTATATATTATTATTATTATTATTATTCATCTATATTATATTTCATTAATTATCCTATTATATTTATTATTTAATAGGTTAAACTATAAATAATTGTTCTAATATTATTAAACTGAATATTTTTGAAACTATAAATCCGCTCTTGAAAGGGTTTGGGCATTATGTTGTATATAATAATCGTTATTTGTTGGAAAAACCACTTCAAGATTATTAACGCGTCCTACAACTTCGAATTCACATGAAGACTGTACAACTGTAAAAACAAAAAAATTTCACAATTTTGTCGCTAATAAAACTTATAATAAGGGAGCTTCCACACCTTTAAGAATCACTCTACATAAAAACACCAACATCCTAATTATTTTTAAGATACTTCGAAATAATTTTTGTTATTTTTAATTATCAAATATATTAGTAATTCTCAACCTCACTAAACTTGTTCATTTTCCAATTCTACTCTTCAGCTTTCCTTTAACTAAAACTCTATTACGTAATTATTTAACTTCCTTATCGTCAATAAATAACTAACTAACTTAATTAACAAAAAAAAAAAGTTCAATTCTTTTAACACTATCGAGGAGCCGTTGCTGTTCAATTGGTTCCGATTTAGTAGGTTTTCAAAATAACAATCGGATTAAGCTTAACTGGAAGCTGATAATAAACAAAGCACGTCCATTATAATATATATTATATATATAATACTATAACTATACTATCTGTACTACTACTAATAAATAATATATATATATATACTACATATATATATAAATATACATATATATTATATATATATATATATATATATATATATATATACTATAAATATATACATATTTTCTTCTTGTCTTTCTTCCTTCACCCTTCCTCTTTTGCTCCAATCTCGATTTGGGGCGTAAGGCTGTACAAGCATCGCGAAAAGAAAGCTATGAGAGGAGAACAGACAAACGTTCCGGAAAGAAAGCCAGCCCTTACCGCCTCCACTTGTACCATAATTAGTGAACGGATAGCTTCAGTCACAGACAGAACAATCCACCTAGAGCATCATGGAGGACCGCGACACGGACCACCTACCCTACTGGCTATAAAATACGTCAGATGTAAGGTTCCATCCCGGGCCCAGATGGGCCACAACATGCCCCCCATTACCCAAACCCCCGCCCATATTCCTATCATCACTTTATGCATCTCGGCCGTCTGCCAAAACTCACATTTCTCGCCTTCCAGAGCATTCGTTCCACCGACTCTAATCCATTCTTCGGTCTTCCAGACGCTCGATTCCCACCACTCCTCCACTATACATCCGCTTAACCAACCGACTTCATTTCATCCTTTTTTTCTTCATTAATTCCATCTCAACAATTACTTTCATTTAATTCTCTCATTTACCCCTTCTCACACCAAACCCTACTCTCTTCCCTTCATTCCTCACTTTATTAATTCTTTCACACCTAGCATGCCCCTAAGATTGTCCATCTGAAACACATTGAACTTAGATCTATACTTCTTATTTCCAGACCATAGTCTCACTACTATACAATAACACAGGGTAACAACATCACTTACCCTCATGCAAGACCCACGCGCACTCAAGACTTAGCTCCCTTACATTCACCAACGATTATTGCACCACCACCTTCCTGCATTCACAACTTTCCTACTACTCCTGCATCCATCACGTTCCCGTCTCGTCCACACATACCCTCAAATGATTTTAACTCAGAACACTTGCATCCAGCTGCTCATCACTCTAACATAACTTCACACTGAGGACTCTCCTCACCTCACAACCATTAACCTTACTCCTTAATGCTACGTTCACTTTCAACCCTCCTCTTTCACATTACCCGGCCAAATCTCCTCCACCAATCCTCGCATAACTCTCTTCAGACGCGCCACACAGAACCAAATCATTCCGCATACAATAAGCATTGCATCCACTCTCTTCCTTCCTCCATCATTCTAACACCATTTTCTGCTCATCCGCCCACCTCGCAATTCTCTTCAACACCCTCATCCATATACACACTTGAAAAACCAGGAGATCATCACACAACCCTGTCTCACTCCGCTATTAATCCTAAACCCAATCACTCATTGACACCACTTATTCTACAGCAACTGCTCACTGATCGTCAGACATCTTTTGATTTCACATTAGACAGCCCTACCACCCAAAACCATACATCACTACACAATGCCTATGCACCATAGGCTCCTATTAAACTCTATCATACGCCTGGGTGTAGAATCCATCTAAAAACCCCTAAACCTATATTTATAATTCTTCTCTTCTCCCTCATTTTCTCCACACATCTTCTACCAATGTAAAGATTTGATCCACAACATCCTCTACCACTGCCTAAACGCACCTTGTTCTTCACCAATCAGTTCCCTCAGTCACTCACGCACTCTTTTCAACCAAAATTACCACGCAATATCTTCCAACACAACTCAATCAAACTTATTCCTATAATATCTCACATTCCCCTTGCGTTCCTCCCTTACCCTTATACAAGCGTACTATTACCGCTCTACTCTCCTCCAATTCCTGGGAACTATACCCTCCATTTAAAACGCATTTATTACACTCAACTTCCAAATCCACATCAATCCACCAATCATTCTCGCCTCCGCTCTTTGATCATTTCACTAGTAAATTCTCATCCTATACCTTGCCATCTATAACCTATATACATAATATATCATTTTACATCATAAATATATATATATAAAATAATATAATTATATATATATTATATACTATATATTATATATAATCATATACTATATATTATTATACTAAAATAATAAATTAATATACTTAAAATAAAACTTAAAATTATAATATAATACTACTATATATTATATCATTAAATATATATATATATTACTATCATCATAATATACTATATAATATAATAATACATATTATATATTCATATATATATAATATATATATATATGTATATATATATATTATATATATATATACATATAATATACTATATACTATTATATATGATTATTATAATCTATATATTATTATAACATATATAAATTTCTTTCTTGCTTCACCTTCCCTCTTTGCCCCAAGATTGGGGGTAAGTGCTGTACAAGCATTCGGAAAAGAAAAACACACGTAGCAGAGAACATGACCATAAGTCGAAAAAAAGCCCAGCCTACCGGCCCCCTCTGTACCAATGTAATTAGTGAGGAGCTCGTCCAAGACAGAAAATCACCCTAAGAGCATCAGGGACCGCGAACGGACCCTCACTTATGGTAAATCGTCAATTAAGGGTTCATCCCCGGCCCAGGGTGGACCACAACCATGCCCCCATTCAAAAAACCCGCGCCATTCTCTCCTATCACGCACCTTTATTCTGGCATGCACCTTTTGCACATTTCTCTCCTTCTCTCTTTTTCTCTTCACCGACGTCAATCCATTTCTCTTCGGTCTCCCCAGCCGGTCGGTCCCAACACACTCTCCACTATACACCGGCTTAACCAACCGACTTTTCATCATCCTATTCCACATGACCAAACCATCTCAAACATACTTTTCATTTATTCTTCCATTTACCCCTTCTCTTCACACCACACCACTCTCTAATACGTTCATCCTCATTTTATTCAATTCTTCTCACACTAGCACACCCCTAAGATTGCCATCTGAACACATTAAACTTAAATCTATACTTCTTATCCAACCATAGTCTCACTACCATACAATAAACACAGGTAACACATACCCTCATGCAAGACCCTAGCACACTCAAGACGTAGTCCTTTTACATTCACCAATTAATCACCAGCGCACCTTCCTGCCATTCACAACTCCTACTACACTCTCATCGTCCGATTCCCTTCTCATCCAACAATATACCCTACAATATATATAACATATTATATATAGTATATATACGTATATATATATCATATATATATATAGCTATATATCAATATATACTATATATATAATATATATTTATATATAATATATATATATATAATATCTATAATATATATATATACATATATATATACATCATTTATATATATATATATATAATATATCATATACTATAACTAACTATATATATATCATATATAATATATTATATATATATATAATAGATATATGATTTATATATATATATCACTATATATAATAATATATATATTATATATATATATATATAATATATATACTATATATATATATACTATATATATATAATATATATAAATATATATATGCTAAGATGTACTATATATATATTATACTATATATATCTACTATATAATTATATATATATATAACATATATATAATATATATTATATATTTACTTTATATTAATATATATATATATATATATATATAATATATATATATACGTATCACTATACTATATATATAATATATACTATATATCATATATATGGCTGTGAGCCGTTACGCTGATTAAACCTTTTAGACTTTTAAAGTTAAACATTTATTAGGACAAAAGTCTACTATTAATATGTAGACCTAAAAACCCGTATTAAACAAAAAATCACAAAAAAAATTTCGGTTATATTTTTAAGTAATTTCAAGTAAAAGACGCATACTTTGGCCGTACGTAGTCTTTCTTTTTGGTACACATACTTATAGCTGCTTGCCAGATATTTCTAATTGGTTCACGTAGAAAAAAAAAGCGAATTTTCTTACGATACACCTTAGTAATATTTTTCATGAATTTATAATCAGAAAAAAAAAAGTTACTATTTTTAAAAACTACTAGACTTTTGAACAGAATTATTTAGAATAACCAATTATATACCTATCTTTATATAAATATATATTACAATGTCATTGAAAAAAAAATTGGAAATTTTTTTTTTTTAATTCGTTCTATGATAATTCAACTTCCAGGACGCATGCTTGTCCTGGTTCTTTTTTGGTACCTTTTAGCATTTTTTGGTACTTTCTAGTCCCTTCTCTTAAGAAAACGCAATATTTTTTTTTGTATATACTTAGATTTTTCTTAAAAGAAAATTATACTTTTGATTTGGCAAGAATTCTTCTAAACGCAAGAAAGTTCTCCACTTTCCCATTTAAATTGTCCAATATTCTTCCAAACGAGGAAGAAATTTCATATAGAAATCTGGAATTTTGAAATTTTTTCTTCCTTCACGTATATATATATATATTGTTCTTAGACTCCTGACGTTTTTTATTTTTATTAAAGTTTCGATGATGTTCGTGAACAAAGTCGTTAAAAAATGTTTTTTAATTGATGTAATTTTAGATAACTGATCAGAAACAGTAAGTTTATACTTGTGAAATCAGTATTTTAATTATGTTATTTATTCTAATGAACTGGTGAAATAATAATTATAAAAATTACAAAATTTCGCACGCACAAATTATTTTTTAGTTGGAATCTATGATGTAATTTGTGGCTTTCTAGAGCCGCTGCACTGAGAGTTACACTAGTAAATGATATATATAGATATATATATATATTATATATAATATATTACTATATACTATATATACTCATATATATATAATACTATATATATACTATATATATATACTATATATATATATTATACTCATATATATATATATATCATTATATACTAATATTACTATAATATATAATATATATATATATATATATATATTAATATATTATATATAATAATATATATTATACTATATACTATACTCATAATTAATATTTATATCATATATATTATATATAGTATATATATATATATAATTATATATCATATATATATATACTTATATATTATATATCATACTACATACTACGGTACTTATATATTCATATATATATAAATATATTTAATATTTATTTATTTTTAAACTAATGGGAACCCCAAGGGCTATACCGCACCGATGGCAGAGACGGGGTGCTTCTCCGGCCTCCGGAGGAAAACAGGTAGGACTAGTCCCCCCTCCGGGCGAGGTCTCCGAACCCCGCTTCGTTGTATTTGTGGTTTCGCCAGGGGGTTCCTCCGCCCCTCCCCTACGCGGGTATGAAAAAGTGGGACGACGGGTTCCCACCGTCGGCTCGAGCCACCTTAACATGCCGTCTTTATCCTTATATTAATATTATATATACTATATATATATATATTATATATATATAATTTATATTATACTACTATATATATATACATAATACTATATATATATTATATATAGTTATACCCTAAGAAAAAAATTTTCTCTCTTTTCTAGCAACAAGATGGTACAAAAAAAAAAAGTACCCAACATAATCCGGAGTTCTTTAACTTCAAATTTAAAAATGCTTGCATATTGCCGTTACAAAGAAAACAACTTTTTTTTTTTTTTTTTTTTTTTTTTTTTTTTTTTTTTTTTTAGTTCTCGTAATTTTTTTTTGAAATTTATCAAAATTGGTATATATTTACAGAAGTAATATATACTGACTCATACTTTTTTGTTTTTTTTGTAAAATACGATTCGCTTAATAATAATCACTTATAATCAGGAAACTTACATAAATTTTTAAGTTTTACAATAAACCTATACTTTTTCCTTCCTTTGTGTTACTTAGCCCACTTATATATATATATAATATATATATATACTAATATTATATATAATACTATATATATTATATATATATATATAAATAGGCGATAATTGTATTATCTAATATAATTTATAAATAATTACATACTTATATAATATATATATAATATATATATATAGTGAAACGTATCTTCCAATAAACAAAAGCTTAAAGGCAAAGCAAAATACTAAAAATTCCCTCTATTAGTAAACGTTTCGTAATTATTACAAAATATCTTCAGTACCTATTACTAAAATGAAAAAAAAGTTAAATGTAAAATTGACTAGAATTAAATTTTAATAGATTACGCATAAATTATAAAAAATATAAATTATAAAAATAGATTGTGCTGAAGTGTAAAAAAGTTCAAAATCAAAATAAATTTGTGTATTATCAACGACCATTGAGGAATTAAAAAGAGAGAAATAGAAAATTAAACAAGAAATAGGATAGGGCCTATAGAAAACCAAAAGAGAAGAAAAAAAGAGATAAATACTTCAGCCCAGTCAGGAGTTCGCATAAATCTATCATTAGCCCAAAGTGTTAGCGTATATTTAAATGTTATATAAAGATTCCTAAATTTTAAGTTCTTCATCTGTAGAAGCATTTTGAAGTATGGAGAAGTTCTGAAGAGATATAGGGTGCCTAGTGAGGTCTGCGTGACTCAGAAATGGCCGAATTCCTTGGTTTAAAGATGGGGGAGATTAGTTCGAAAACAAATACCCATGTGTTTGAAGGCTCGCATTTTTTTTTACCGTTAACACCACCGTTCACGGGCAGAGCCCTAATCTAGGAGAGGGTGTGCCCAATTATTAAGTCTGAGCAAGCGACAGAGTCAAAAAGAACCAGTTCACACTCACACGCCCGACCAGTGACAACCTGGGTCTCTCCGTAGTTTAGGCGAGCGGCTCGTACCGATGAGCTACCGCGATGCTAAATCTTGGTTATCTATTCCTTTTTTTATCTCATCCCTACGGCGAAGAAAATCTTCATACGAGCCGACTGCGCCGAATAGCTTGATCTACATATTTGATGTTTCAGTAGGCACATTTATTTTTCTCAACGAAATGTGACTTCAAGCTCATGGGGATGTTTTTTTTAATCTTAAAGAAACTGCCAATTAAGTTGTTGTTAATAAAGGGTATAAGAAACTTGCATTGTGGAAAGTTTCTGTTTAAGATGTTTTTAATCTGGAAGTGAAGGTCATTGGAAAGGGGTCCAGTGTAAGGAAGCCGAGCGTAAACAGGAAGTTTAGGAACATCATATGTAGTAGTTTTAGGGCGATAGGTGTTATCAAGAAACGAGTAAGCAAGTTTATCAAAAAGATTAGAGGGAAAAAAGGTTAAAGCTAGAAAATTTACGAAGAAATGTGATTTCTTCATGCAGAAACTTCCAATCAGAACAAATAAGAAAGGGTCTGTGCATGCGGGACCTTAGGCCCACAATTTTATGATTAAAGGGGATAAAACTTAGGAAATTAGTCCCATCCCAAGTGAAGTATTAGTGGGCTTGCGATAAACAGAAGTAGCAAATCCATGGGAGGAATGAGATATTAAAATGTCAAGAAAGGTAATAAACCATTAGACTCGCTTTCAAAGGAAAAATTAGTGTTGCTATGTTTTGAGTAAAGATATTACTGAAATAAAGGAGCATGTTCTTCGTTACGTAAGACAACACCGCAACAGAATTCCACTGTGGTATCTCAGTAATGTAGGGGTAATCCCTAGGGCCAGGCCCACAACCATACCCCCTCTCCTCTCCCAAACTCGCATTCCTTTCCTTCAAACATTTCTTTACTGGCTCAATCCACATTTTATTCGGTTTCGCAGTCGGTTGATTCCCAGCACACTCTCCACTATGCAACCACTTAACTAATCAACAATCATCCTTCCTTTCCATATGAAAAAAAACCCATCTTAATATACTTTTTTTAAATAGAATATTGATGAATATATGCTAAAAATGCTTTCCTTTTTATATGAATAATCAGATTTTAAAAAAAATATATTTTATCAGCCATGCGATATTTAATTCAGCATATAGGAATTTTATTCTTCTGAATATAAGATATGCTCTAGATGTGTTATTATAAAATCTTTGTACAATGTTATCATATATTATAAAAATGTATGAGAATTGCATTTACTTTTTAAAGATACTTTTTAAAGATACTTACCTTAGAATATCACTCAAATTCATTTCTGGATATTTGGTGACTTTCCACTTTTCCTCTAAGAACCATTTCTCCAGAGTTGTGTTAAGGGCAAGAGTTGTTGCATTTAAATAAAGAAACCTGATATTCGGATACTTCTTTAATAAACTTTTAATCCCTTCCGAATTTCGGAGCTTTTGTGACGTCATCAAAACGTCAATGAATGTGTCCTCATGAACCAATGCTGCTGACTCTATAGAACAAAGGAACCTCCCTGGAATGTAATCCTTTCCAAAGCTTTCAATGAAGAAAATAGATTTTTTATGATTGAAAGATTCTTCATTGTGGAGTAATAATAATCTTTCATCTGAATCATTCCGCAATAGAATGATTTTGATCCTACTATCTTCATAAAATGACGTAAGGATTAATATCATTAAAGGGACCACAACGAGCAATAACAAAAATAGTTTATTCATAGTGTTTATTTTATACGCATCAAGCTGTTTCATAATTCTGTTATCCTGTATTTGTTGTAAAATGTATTCATTAAATGGTTAAAAAACAATTTTTAATGAAATGTTATATTTGCAGTTTATATTAACTATGAACACCATGAGCATTTATTTAATTTTTTTTTGGCAGATATCACCACCTATAACGGGCAGAGCCCTACTCGAGGAGGGAGGTAAAACAGCAAAAGTGCTTTAAAAAAAAATAAAAACTCATACATTGCCCTACTAACCCAAATTTCTTAGGTGAGCACCGGCTCAATCTTTAAAGTAAGATACATTAAATTGGATAGGACTTTCTCTCTCTCTCTCTCTCTCTCTCTCTCTCTCTCTCTCTCTCTCTCTCAAATGGAAGATAATTTCACAGAGCACACAGAGGTGGCTGGAAAGAAGGAAGCTCCACAGCAAGCAAGCCTAGAGTTGTCAATATCCACACAAAATTTATGTTCAGACACTGCACCCCTTCTGCAACGATGGTGTCGCAATGTTCATGGTACATAAATGGTCAGTTCCCTCGATTACTTGTCGTTGTAGTACTTATAGAAAAGAGACAAGGTAGCTACGTCATGTCGCAAAGATTAAAAAGTCTCTAGGAAATTTTAAAATTTGTTAAAGTTTATAAACTTTTTGGCGTTTGAATCGACCCAGTTCAAAAGAAGAGCGAAACCTGAGCCATCCCAGACATGAGAACGATACTCCATGCAATGGCAGATAAGATCCTTGTATTGTTGGAATAACTGAAAAGGGGAAATAAATTCTCGCAGTCTGAACAGACCCCCAGTTTTTTTTTAAACCTAGCAGGCAGTTGTTGCGATATAATAATGTTTGCAAGACATTTTTTTAAGGGTAAAGCTAAGGATATTTATATGGTCAACAGGAGAGACCGAAGAGCTATCAAAAGAGATAAAAAAGTTAGATGACTTTGCGAGGGAGTCTTGTAGAAATTGGGTTTTTAAAGAGATTAATTTCATAAGATTGAGACTGCCGAACTGGGTAAATCTATTCAGATTAGCAAGAATAGAATCGGAAAGAATAAGACGAGAGGCAACTCCAGATGCAAAATAAGTAGGAGATTTGAAATGAGTAGAAGAATGAAGAATCGAGCCATCGGTATGTGAATGGATAGAGTTAGACGAGCAAATGAGCAGATCATTAATGAAAACTAGGGATAGAAAAAGAGTTATGACAGAACCCTGAGGAACACCGCTACAGAGAGAGTAAAGAAGTCTCTCCATCAGTAAGTGTCAATATGGAGCGAATGAAAGAAAGCTATAGGTAAATAAAGCTAAAAGAAGTAGGAAACCCAAAGGAGGAGAGGTTGGAAAGCAACGACTCATGCCATACCCAGCCCAATGCCATGGATATGTCAGGCGCCATCACGCAAAACTTCCGAAAGTCCCTAAGGAGAGAAGACCATAAATCTGTGAGATAAAAAGAATATCACCAATACACCTCCAGCGCCGAAAGCCATACTGAGGATCCGGAAGAAGGGAATGAAATTCCATATGATCCAAAGTAGGGTTGGCAGAGCTCCGGGTTTTTCGGCACCACATCGGGAGGTCGTACACCAGCACCGCATCATTCGTTATCTTAGCGCACCGCACTGATATATATATATATATATATATATATATATATATATATATATATATATATATATATATATATATATATATATATATATATATATATATATATATATATATATATATATATATATATATATATATATATATATATATTACAGTTGACACCACCACTCACGGCAGAGCCCTATTCAAGGAGGGGGTTACACGCCTCAGAAGTCAACAACTAAAGTAAATTACGCAGATGACACAGATGCAGATTTTAGCGAGGGGAGATTAAATTAAGTAGGAAACACAGAAGATGGAAGAGAATTCCACAGAACAGATGGCAGGAAAGAAGGAAGCACCGCAGTGAACTAGTCTGGAGTTAAAAATATCAACCACAAAACGACACGTGCCGACACAGCACCCCTAGTTCTACGAGGGCGACGTAAAGGTGGAGGTACGCGGGTGATAAGCTCCCTCGAGCATAACTCCGCCGCTGCGGTACCATATAGAAGAGATAAAGCACCAACATCGCGCCGCAGATATAGAGGGTCAAGGAACTGGAAGTAGAACAGTTTATAAGCCTTTTGGCCTTTGACTCGACCCCTATCCAAAAGCCGGGTGAAACCATTCCCCCAGATATGAGAGCAGTACTCCATACAGGGGGCGGATGAGGCCTTATATAGCTGGAGCAACTGAGAAGAGGAAAAAGTCTCGCAGTCTAAACAGAACTCCCAGTTTCTTTGAGGCCGCCCTAGCAACCGTTGTGATGTAAGGTTTCCAAGACATTTTTTTGTTTATGTTAAGGCCAAGGATGTTTATATTATCAACAGGAGAGACGAGAGAACCGTCGAAAGAGATAGGAAAGTTGGAAGGTGTCTTAGAGAGGGAGATTTGTAGAAGTTGAGTTTTAAAGAATTGAATTTCACAAGGTTCAGACGACCCCACCCGGAAATTCTATCCAGATCAGCGAGAATAGAATCGGAAAGATTCAGACGAGAGGCAATTCTAGAAGTAAAAGAAGGAGCAGAATTGAAATGAGTTGAAGAATGAAGGGTCGAGTCATCGGCATATGAGTGAATAGAGTTAGATGTGCAGGTGAGAAGATCATTAATGAAAAGTAGGAATAAAGTAGGAGATAAGACAGAACCCTGAGGAACACCACTATTGACAGAAAAGGAAGAAGTCGCCCCATCAACAACAGCCGATATTGAGCGATTTGAAAGAAAACTAGACATAAGTAAGCAAAGAGAAGGAGAGGAGCTTGGAGAGCAGTGACGCGTGCCATACCCGGTCAAATGCTTTGGATATGTCAAGCGCCACCACGCAAGTCTCCCCGTAGTTCCTAAGGGCGGAAACCATAAATCAGTAAGATAGGAAAGTATATCGCCAGTAGACCTCGAGCTCCGAAAGCCGTACTGGCGATCGGAAAGAAGTGAATGAGATTCCAGATGATCTAACAAATGAGAATTGAGAAGGGTTTCAAAGATCTTAGATAGAATAAAAGTGAGAGCTATAGGGCGATAGTTAGAAGGATCAGAGCGGCTTCCTTTTTTCGGAATAGGTTGGACATGTGCGTGTTTCCAACACTGAGGGAAAGTATTAGTATTGAGACATAGAGAATATAGTTGAACGAGGGGCGGGGTCAGCACGAACGCACACTCCCTCAAAACTTGGGGAGGAATGACATCCGGGCCACCCGACTTCCTTACGTTCATAGATTTCAGAAGCCCATGAACCCGATCAAATGTAATCACAGGCAAAGGCATTGGACACCTGAGATAAGAAGGAGGAGGAGGAGGAATGCCAGAATCTTCCAGGGTTGAGTTAGAGGAAAATAGGAGGCCGAAGAGATTGGCCTTTTCAGTTGGAGAATTAGCAACAGAACCATCAGATCGAATAAGAGGAGGAAAGACAGATTTACAGAAGTTGTTAGAGATGTTTTTGGCAAGAGGCCAGAAAGATTTATAAGTAGGAGAATTAAGGAGGTTAGCACACTTTCGTTTGATGAAAGCTCGCTTTGCTCGTCGAAGAGTATCCCTGCAACGATTTCTAGCTGAATGAAAATTAGCAAGAGTGATAGATGAACGAGAATTTTTCCACCCCCGATACGCACTGTCTCTTGTCTGAATGGCCAGAGAGCAAGCACGATCGAACCATGGATTATGAGGAGATAAGGATTTAGTCGAAGAAGGAATGAACCTACTCATCCCATCAACGATTACAGGAGCTGTAATCGTCAAAGCAGTCATTCTAATTATAGTTAGCGTAGAAGCGACGCAATGCCCCCCAATCGGCCCGATCAAAGTGCCAGAAAAAACGCATAGGGCAGGGTGGAGCTGTTAGAGAGAAAGTATTAAAATTGAGAGATATAAGGTTGTGGTCAGATTTACCGACAGGAGCGAAAGTGGTGTATTTAAAGAGAAGGAATAGTGGTGAAACATAGGTCAAGTGTGTTCAAGAATTGGTTGGGACGATCTGGAATGTGTGTGGGTTCTTTAATTAGTTGCTCCAGATCATTGAGAATTGACGGTTGATTTGGTTTAGTGATTTAGCGGTTTAGGACCTGTAAACTATTACACTTTACTACGATATTTTATTCAAAGAACTTATTTTTATGTTATGTCAGGATAAAACTTTGTTATGTTTGCGATTATTTGTTGGGAATTATGATAGCTAGGTAAGGTCATGATAAATTTTTGTTAAATACTATGTTAAGGTGAAAAAAAAACTTTGTTACGTTAGCGTATATTCGTTGTTCTCTATGATAATTAGATAAGGATGTGATAAATTTTTGTTAAATATTACTGTGTCAATGTAAAATTAACGTTTAATATGTTAGAGATATGTTTGAAAAAGTATGAATAGGTTACGTTTTGCATACAATGTTAGTTACTTTACTGATGTTAAGTGCGGGACTTTTGTTAATGTTAACAGTTTATTCATGCGTAAGTTGTGTTAGGTTTGTCGCTGTACACTATTTTCTTAGATCGGGTTATGCTATGTTAGCTTTATTGATGTGAAAACTTTATTACGTGAGCGTATATTCGTTGATTAGTATGGTAATTAGTCAATGTTATGATAACTTTTTGTTAAATATTACCATGTTAATGTAAAATTAACATTGTTATGTTAGAGGTATGCTTGAGAAAGTATGAATAGGTTACGAATTTGTATGTTATGTTAGTTACTTTACTGATGTTAAGTGTGAAACTTTGTTAACATAACAAGAATCAATGGTATTGCGTAATGTTTCGAAGACGAACCAGACAAGAATCATAGGTATTGCATAATGTTTCGAAAAGTGGGAGGAGTTTGAGCAAATTCTCGAACTGATTGGTTGAAAGAAAGAATCTCATTACCTTTGAGGACTGCTTACGCATACGATTTCCATCAGTAAGACATTTTTCGCTGTGCTGGTACGATGACATCTCCTCGCATCTCTACGCTTGTTGTTGATATCTTTACGAGGTCTTTCGTTATACCCAATGATGTATCATTTATATTTATTCGTAAACCGAATGGAGACCGATCCATTGGTTGTATTCCAGCCATAGGTTCAAATAATAGACCCTTATTCATTTCTGTTGAAGAATTCATCAAGATTATCGACATCGTTGCAGCTTGGGAAACGGATGAGCGTGTGTTATCCGATGCATCGATGCGTTGTGAAATATCTGACTGGGGAGACAGTGAGGATGGTTCTAATAGAATATATGCTGCTTTCTCGTCGTGGGACAATATTAAAAGCCTTGATGTACGCATCTATTGGAGACCAATCGATGGGGCGACTTTCTGGCGTTCATGTATAGGTTTCACAGTTCAAACATCTGAAAATATTACAGCTTTCATTAAAATAAAAAATGAAATAACATCGCATCTTAACCATGTTGACATACTCGAGGACTTAATACATATAGCTCACGGTATAATCTATGATATTTACACTGAAACATGTGGTTTACCGTATAACGCAGTATACAGGAGTGCACTAATAACTATCAGCTTGGATACGTTTACTTCTCTCTGGAGCGAGAGAATGAATGCTGTTGAACCAAAATGGTTTAGTGTTGCAAGTGACATTTATATTTACATCCTTTCAAAGGGTGTCGAATCTCTGGAGAGATATATAGAACTTGCTCAAATTATACAGAATCCTCTGTCCCATGAATAGATGATTTAATATATTTAAAAAAAGCGTATGTTTTTATGTATTTATATAATGCTCTTTTCAGTGCAAATTATATGTTATAAAAAAAATGAAAACTTGTTTTACTTCCCTCAGTCATGTGACCTTTATTGGTTAAGATGCTATTGAAGGATGTTTATTCGTGCAGCTGTTGTGTGTTAAGTATGTTATGTTCATAGTTTAACTCTACCGAGAATAAAACTTTGGTATGTTAGCTGTTATCCTAATAGATCTAATAAAAATATTACCATGCTAATGTTATAAAACATAAAGACATTAGCAAAAACATAAATTATTTTTAATAAATTTGTTATGTTGACCCTACTACACGCAAGAATCAAATGTATAGCATAATGTTTCGAAAACGACCCGAACAAGAATCATAGGTATTGCGTAATGTTTCGTAAAGTAGGAGGAGTTTGAACAATTTTTTCGACTTGTATCTGATAACTCTAGTGAAATAGGATATACAAATACAAACGTGAAACGTATTGTTCGTAAGACCTGGGTATGAAAATACAATTTTGCTTGCTGTGTTAGTTACTTTGCTGTCGTTAAGTACGGAACTTTGTTAATTTTAACCGTTTATTCATGTTTGAGAGTTGGTTAGTATGATAAATAGGTTAAGTTATGGTAAATTTTTGTTAAATGTTATTATGTTACTGTAAAATAACAGTGATATGTTAGAGATATGTTTGAAAAAAGTTTGAATCGGGTATGGTCTATGTTAAAGATATGCTTGACAAAGTGTGGATAGGTTACGTTTTTGTATGATATGTTAGTTACTTCGATGGTGGTAAGTGTGGAAATTTGTTAATGTTAACTGCTTATTCGTGTTTAAGGTGTGTTAGGTTTGTCGTTGTACATTATATTATCAGTTCAGATGATGCTATGTTAGCTTTATTAAGGTGAAAGCTTTGTCACGTTAGCGTATACTCGTTGATCAGTGTATAAGATAATTTGACAACTCTGTATAGATTAGTATTTATTCATTGATTAGTATGATAGATAGGTTATGTCATGATAAATTTTTGTTAGGTTTTCTTAAAAAATTACTATGCTAATGTTATAAAACATAAAGACATTAGCAAAAACATAAAATGTTTTTAATAAATGTTATGTTGATCGTGTGACAAATAAGAATCAAATGTATTGCTTAATGTTTCGAAAATGAATCAAACAAGAATCATAGGTATTGCTTAATGTTTCGAAAAATGGGAGGAGTTTGAACAATTTCTCTACTTGTTTCGAAAAATGGGAGGAGCTTGAACAATTTCTCTACTTGTGTCTGATAACTCTACTGAAACAGGAAATACAAATACAAAAAGTGAAACGAATTGTTCGTAAGACCTGGGTTTGAAAATATAAATACGAACAGAAAATGAATCGACTGTAAAGCCTGAACATGAAAATACAGACATGAACAGAAAACGGTTAGGGTATAGAGCCTACGCATGGAATTATTTGAACCAGTATGGTTCGTTCGTCCGTCATATACTTGTTTACTTTCTTCTGATTGGTCGATAGAAAGAATCTCATTACCTTTTAGGTCTGTTTATACACACGATTTTCGTCAGTAAGACATTTTTCGCTGTGCAGGTATGATGACATCTCACTCGGCTCCTAAGCTCGTTAGAAATATCTTTACAAGGACCTTCGTAATACCTAACGATGTGGTATTTATATTTTTTCGTCAAACGAATGGAGAGCGATATATTACCTGTATTCCATTCGGAGGTGCAAATAATAGACCTTTATTCATTTCGGTTGAAGAATTCATCAAGATTATCGATACCACGGAAGCTTGGATAAAGGCTGAGTATGTGGCATCTGATGGATCGCTTCCAGGTGAAATATCTATCAGAGGTGACAGTGTGAGAGGTTATAATAGAATAGAGGTTGTTTTCACCGCCTCTGATAATGTTAATAGTATTGATGTACGCAACTATTGGAAGCCCATCAATGCTATCACATTCGCGCGTACATGTATAGGTTTCACTGTTCAATCATCTGAAAATATTACAGCTTTGGTTAAAATGAAAAATGAATTAACGTCTCATCTTAAAGAGGTCGACATACTCGAGGACTTAATTCATATAGCTCACGGTGTAATCTATGATATTTACAAAGAAACATGTGGTTTACCGTATAATGCGATATACAAGAATGCTTTAATAACTATCAGCAAGGATACGTTTACTTCTCTCTGGAACGAGAGAATGCGTGCTAATGAACCTGTGTATGCCGAAGAATGGACTAATGTAGCAGGCGGTATTTATACTTACATCTTTTCAAAGGGTGTTGAATCTCTGGAGAAATATATAGAACTTGCTCAATTTATGCAGAATCCCCTGTCCTTTGATTAGATGAATTAATATGTTTAAAATAAAACGTATGTTTTTATTTATGTATTTATGTAATGCTCTTTTCATTGAAAATTATATGTTATAAAAAATGAAAACTTCTTTTACTTCCCCCCATGTAAACTTTATTGGTTAAGATGCTAGTGATGGCTGTTTAATCGTACGGCTGTTGTGTGTTAAGTATATTATGTTCGTAGTTTAACTTTAACATGTGTAAAATTTTGTTATGACAGCTGTTATCCTAATAGATCAATAGATCTATAGATCATGGATGGGTTGAGGGGTGATGGGGTTTGTGGTTTGATTTACTGATTTACTGTTTTAGTGTATGTAAAAATTTAAATTTTTTACGTTATAAACATAAAAAAGAATAAAATTTTTAGTTAAAAACAAAAAGTTTTAAAGAAATAAAATTAAAAATTAAAAGTTTTAAAAATAAAAAGTTTTAAAGAAATAAAATTAAAACTAAATAAAAGTTTTTTAAAAACAAAAAGTTTTAAATAAAAGTTTTAAAGAAATGAAATTAAAAAATTGAAAAAATAAATAAATAAATAATCAATGCCGTACTGATTTATTAAATGAATATTTACTACATCAGTGTCGCGCCTGTTCGTTCTGTATGCATTGTTAGTTAGTTTACTGTTGTTAAGTATGGATCTTTGTTATTGTTAGCAGTTTATTCGATCGTAAGGTATGTTAGGTTTTGTCATTGTACATTATATTCGTAGTTCAGGTGATGCTATGTTTGCTTTATTGATGTGAAAACTTTGTTACGTTATTATATATTCATTGATCAGTATGGCAATTACACAAGGTTATGATAAAATTTTGTTAAATATTACTATGTTAATGCAAAAATATCCATGATATGTTAGAAAAGTGTGAGTAGGGTGCGTTAGGTTTGTCGTTGTACATTATACTCTTAGTTCCGCTTATGACACGTTAGCATTTTTGATGTGAAAACTTTGTTATCTTAGCATATATTCATTGATCAGTATGATAATTAGACAAGGTTATGATAAAATTTTGTTAAATATTACTATGTTAATGTAAAAATATCCAATATTGTAGGAGAGTGATGGGGTGGTATTTAATTTTACTGATTTTACAGGTTTAGGTATGTAAAAAAACAAATTTCTTGTTATAAATATGAAAAGCGTAAAATTTTAGTAAAAACAAACTGTTTAAAGCTTATAAAACAAAAATAAAGGAAAGTTTTGTGTTATGTTATACATAATGACATGAATCAATAGATCATAGGTGGAGAGGGTGGCTAGGCTGGGGAGGCTCTGGGGGGCTGGTTTGATTTATATAAAAACGTATTTTTTTTAAGTTATAAATTTAAAAAGAATAAAAAAATGTTTAATTTAAAAAAAAAAAAAAAATTAAATTTTTTTTTTTTTTTTTTAATTTTTTTTATTTTTTTATTTATTTTTTTTTTTAAATTTTTTTAATTTTTTTTAATTTTTATTTTTTTTTTTTTTTCTTTCTGTATCGAGGATACATCATAAGAAAGATGTATACCGAATTTCGTCGTTCTATGTCAATATTTCAGGTTTGGGGGCCGGAGACCCCCCTTTGGGGTGTGTACGGCTATTTAACCCATGCATGATGTGAGTACCTTATATGATGGGTATATACCGAGTTTCATCGTCCTATGTCAATTTTCAATGATTGAGGGCGGGACCCCCCTCTGGGAGGGGTCCTAGACACCCTATACGGTCTTATAATCATCATATTCGAGATCTACGGATTCAATAACCTATATAAGCACACCAACATTGTTGTTATAAGAATGTTTATTAACTCAGCACCGCACCGGCTCCAGCACCGGTGCCGGAACCAACTCCTCAGATTCCAATACCAACTCTTTCTAGAAATTCAACTCTGAATCCTGTCACCAAATTTCAACCTTATACAAACACTTTGATTTTTTAATGGGGGGTGGGGTCCCTCTTCGGGGGACCCACGGGGACGTAACCTCGTCTACGAAGAGGTTACCTCATCATCTAACCCCCTCCAAATTTTAAACCAATACGATAACTCTAACCCATGTAGATATATATCGGAGCTATAGGCTGAGCCGGAGCCGGAGCCTAAAATTTGATTCCCTTCAAGTTATTTCACCTATATATACATATAAATATATAGGGAGTCTGAGTCTGGGTCGGATTCGAAGTCGAAAGGCTGGCTTGCGCTCGGAGGCGGAACCGGAGCCGGAGGCGGCGTTACCGCTGCGGCGGTGGGCGCGCACGCACTCTGTGCTGAATGCAACTCCAACGGCCGCTGCTGCTGTGGCTGCTGCTGCTGCGTTAGGAATAATAAAAAAAAATAAAGAAATAAACTTAAAAATGAAAATAAAGAAATAATAATAATAATAATAATATTAATAATAATAATAATAATAATAATAATAATAATAATAATACTAATAATAATAATAATAATAATACTAATACTAATAATAATACTAATAATAATAATAATAATAATAATAATACATACATACATACACACATATATATATATAAATAATAATAATAATAATAATAATAATAATAATAATAATACATAAATAAATAAAAAATAAAAAATAATTATGAACTAACATAAAAAAAACCATTACCTTATCGATAAAAACACGTGTTCTTATCACTTATCACTGATAAGAACACAGAGACAATCGTGACCTTGGTAGCCGACGAACTGTTAGGAATACTACTACTATTGGTGGATGATGAGGAGAAAAATAATGAACTTAAAAATAATATTCATTTATTGTGATTTATTACATAAAAAAAAAAAAAATTATTTGAGAAATAATACCAATTTTTCCAAGTGCGTGTTTAGCTTTTCAAAATATTACATTAAAATAAATCTTCTTACCATTATAACCTAAAAGGTTTGGAAAATGATAAGGTATTAATACAAACACTGGCTTACGCATGATTTTATTTCATGGGGGTGAGGAGGCTTTTTTTTTTTTTTTTTTTTTTTGAATCTTCCAAAGTACCTGTTTTACAATGTTTTTACTGATTTTTCATTACTTTTATTTGAAAACTGATAAATTTTTTTATTTCATCAAAATTTCGGCGAGAGGAGGGGGACCTATAACCTATCAACCCCCCTTGCGTATGCCACTGAATTCAATAGAGAAATTAGCACTTAAGGGGAGACTTTATCCTCAAATATCATTTCCTTCAAACCGATAAAAGATAATATTTTTTTGATGAAAAACTATTTTCTCTTTAATTTTATAAAAAAAAAAAAAAAAAACTGTTCGTTTTTTGGGGGTGGGGTAAAAGAGAATTTTTATTTTTGAACTTCCACAAAAATGACAATAAAATCTTCAATTTTTAAGATATTTCAATGTTTTTTTCACTAAAATACTCCAATTTAGTGGGGTAATAAATTTCATTTAGACACCTTATTTCAAAATTTATTTTAAAATATTTTTTTTGACAATCTCTGAAAAGTACTTTCAAAATTTTTGAAGGAAAAACAATCAATCACGGTTGACACCACCTTACATTCTACCAAAACGTTTAATATAAACGTCAGTCTGTTTATGATTTTATATGTAACGTTGGTACCAAATTTTGAAAGAAATAAAACTGTTCGTTTTTTTTAATGAATTTTTTTGTGATCTCATGTAAGTAAAAAATGAAGTGTTTGAAAAACACAAATAAACATTTGGAAATATTTCTTTTTTCAGACGGCAAAAATCTTTATTCTCATATATATATATATATATATTTATATATAGAGAGTATATATATTATTATTATATATATATATATATATATATATATATATATATATATATATATATATATATATATATATATATTTTTATTATATATATATATATATATATATATATATATATATATTTTTTTTATATTATATATATATATATATATATATATATATATATATATATATATATATATATATATATATATATATATATATATATATATATATATATATATATATATATATATATATATATATATATATATATATATATATATATATATATATATATATATGGGTGGTTCCAAGCACTCTTCTATGTATTTAAATAAGTACCGAGTTTTATAGTAGTGATATCGAAGAAGATGACTTGAAAATAACCTAGATGCTAATTTTTCGGGGAAGGCGGATTAGAAACTAGAGCCTCATTTATATTATCAAACGGATACGCTATTGTCGATGGTTCGAGTCCTGCCGCATTTTTTCTTCGTCTTATTACTGAAAATTGTCTCAACAGGCATATTGTGCCCATGTTGGCGTTACTTGACTTTGGTTGGCTGCTCCTGTAACCCTGGAGCAACCCAGCAGAATGCCGTGTAGCCCCAGCAGTGGTTCGAAGCACCATTCTGAGGGTTTAAATAAGTAAAGAGTTTTAAAGCAGTGATATCGAAGAAGGAGATTTGAAAACTGTCTCCAGATGCTTTTTTTTTCTGTGTTTGATAGATTAGTGTGAGTTCCGTACATTGGTCTAATGTTTATGACGCTGTTGTCGATGGTTCGAGTCCTGGCGCGAGTGAAATTTTTCTTCGTCTCATAATTGCAAATTTGTCGCAACAAGCATGTTGTGCCCATTTTGGCGTTCCTTGACTTTGGTTGGTTGCTCCTGTAACCCAGGAGCACCCCAGAAGAATGCCATGTAGCCCCAGCAGGTGTTCCAACCACCCTCATGTCGATTTAAAAAAGTATCGAGTTTCAAAGCAGTGGTATCGAAGCACGAGATTGTAAAACTGTTCCGAGATGTCTTCTTTTTCTAGGGAGGCGGATCGGACTAGTGGTAGAGCCTCCTGTGCATTGTCTAACGGCGACGCTGTTGTCGATGGTTTTTTTCCAGCCTCTCCTCCCTGAAGATGTTCTATTTTATAGACTAGGTATATATATATATATATATATATATATATATATATATATATATATATATATATATAATATATATATATATATATATATATATATATATATATATATATATATATATTATATATATATATATATATATATATATATATATATATATATATATATATATTCCCACGCAAACGTAAATAATTTTTTAGATTTCGTTTCGTCTCCCTTCCGCTCTAAGACTATTTAAAAATTGATGAGCACTTCTTTTGGTAATATATTTATTTTCACCTAAAATATTTCTTAAAAAAATTTATATCCAAAATCTAACTCCGGCTCTGGCTCCGACTCCGGCTCTGACTAAGGTTTCTGTACTATTTTAAAATTGTTCAGCACGTCTTCTGGTAATAAATTTTTCAAATAAAAAAATATTTTTAAAAAAATTCATACTCCGGCTCCGATTCCAGCTCCGACTTCGCTCCGACTCCGGATCCGGATCCGACTAAGGATTCTGCATTATTTGAAAATTGTTCAGCACGTCTTCTGACAATATATTTTTCACCTAAAAAATATTTCCTGAAAAAATTCATATACCCAAGATCCGGCTCCCTCCGGCTCTGGTCCGGTTCCGGCTCCGATCCGACTAAAGTTTCGCACTATGTGAAAATTGTTTAACACGTCCTGGCAATAAATTTTCACCTAAAAATATTTTTCGAAAAAATTTCATACTGTGGCTCCGGCCCGACTTCGACCCGCTCCGACTCCAGCCCGCTCCGATCCGACTAAGGACTCTGGAACTATTTGTGTAAATTGTTCAGTGTTTTCTGGCAATAAATTTTTCACCTAAAAAAATTTTCTTGGAAAAAAATTCATACCCAGCTCCGGCTCCGGCTCCCAAACTAAAGTTTCTGCACTATTTGAAAATTGTTCAGCACGTCTTCTGGTAATACGTTTTTCACCTAAAAAAATATTCTGCGAAAAAATTTTATACTCCGGCTCCGACTCCGGCTACGACTCCGACTTCGCTCCGACTACGAATCTGGATCCGACTAAGGATTCTGTACAATTTGAAAATTGTTCAGTACGTCCTCTGACAATATATTTTTCACCTAAAAAATATTTCCTGAAAATTCATACCAAAAGATCCGGTTCGGCTCCGGCTCACACCCGGCTCCGATCCGACTAAGGATTCTGCACTATTTGTAAATTATTCAGCACGTCTTTTGGCAATAAATTTTTCACCTAAAAAAATATTTATTGAAAAAATTCATACCCAGGATCCGGTTCCGACTCCAGCTTCGGCTCTGGATCCTACTAAGGTTTCTGTACTATTTGAAAATTGTTCAGCACGTTTTCTGACATTAAATTTTTCACCTTAAAAAATAATTCTTGAAAAAAATTCATACCCAGGATCCGGCTTCCGCTTTGGCTCTGGCTCCAGCTCTGGCTCCGACTTCGACTTTGGCTCCGGATCCGACTAAGGTTTCTGTACTTTTTGAAAATTGTTCAGAAAGTCTTCTGACAATATCTTTTTCACCTAAAAAAATATTTCTTAAAAAAATTCAATCAAATTATCCGACACGGCTCCGGCTCCGACCTCGGCTTCGGCTCCGGATACGACTAAGGATTCTGCACTATTTGAAAATTGTTCAGCACGTCTTCTGACAATAAATTTTTCACCTAAAAAAATATTTGCCGAAAAAAATTCATACCCAGGATCCGTTTCCGGCTCCGGCTCTGACTTCGACTTTGGCATCGGATCCGACCAAGGTTTCTGCACTATTTGATAATTGTTCAGCAGGTCTTTTTGCAATAAATTTTTCACCCAAAATATTTTTCAAAAAATTTCATACTCCGGCTCCCACTCCGCTCCGACTCCGACTCCGTATCCGGATCCGGATCCGACTAAGGATTCTGCACTTTTTGAAAATTGTTCAGCACATCTTCTGACAATAAATTTTTCACCTAAAAAATATTTCCCGAAAAAAATTCATACCCAGGATACGAATTCGGCTCCGGCTCCGGATCCGACTAAGGTTTCTGCACTATTTGATAATTGTTCAGCATGTTTTCTTGAAATAAAATTTTCACCCAAAATATTATTTTTCAAAAAAATTTCATACTCCGGCTCCGTCTCCGCTCCGACTCCGAATCCGGATCCGACTCCGGATCTGGATCCGGATCCGACTAAAGATTCTGCACTATTTGAAAATTGTTCAGCACGTCTTCTGACAATAAATTTTCACCTAAAAAAATAATTTCTGAAAAAAATTCATACCCAAGATCCGGATCCGGCTCCGGCTCCAGCTCTGACTTCAGCTTCGGCGCCGGATCCGATTAAGGCCTCTGCACTTTTTGATAATTGTTCATCACGTTTTTGGCAATAAATTTTTCACCTAAAAAAAATATTTTTCGAAAAAATTTCATACTCTGGCTCTGGCTCCGGGTCCGGCACCAGCTCCGACTTCGACTCTGCTCCGACTAAGGATTCTGCACTATTTGAAAATTTTTCAGCACGTCTTCTGGCAATAAATTTTTCACCTAAAAAATATTTCCCGAAAAAAATTCATACCCAGAATCCGGATCCGGCTCTGACATCGGCTTCGGCTCCGGATCCGACTAAGGTTTCTGCACTATTTGGTAATTGTTCAGCACGTCTTCTTGCAATAAATTTTTCACCCCAATAATTATTTTTCGAAAATATTCATACTCCAGCTCCGGCTCTGGCTCCGGCTCCGACTCCGCTCCAACTCCAGATCAGACTAAGGATTCTGCACTATTTGAGAATTGTTCAGCACTTCTTCCGAGAATAAATTTTCACCTAAAAAAATATTTTCTGAAAAAAATTCATACCCACAATCCGGATCCGGCTCCGGATCCGGCTGTGACTTCGGCTCCGGATCCGACTAGCGTTTCTGCACTATTTGATAATTGTTCAGCACGTCTTCTGGCAATAAATTTTTGAAATATAAAAAACATTTTTCAAAAAAATTTCATACTCTGGCTCCGGCTACGACACTGGCTCCGACTTCGACTCCGCTCTGACTCCGGCTCCGGCTCCGGATCCGAATAAGGATTCTGCGCTATTTGGAAATTGTTCAGCACGTCTTCTGGCAATAAATTTTTTATCAAAAAAATATTTTTCGAAAAAATTTCAAACTCCAACCTCCGCTCCGCTCCGACTCCGGATCCGGATCAGACCAAGGATTGTGCACTATTTGAAAATTGTTCAGCACATCTTCTGAAAATAAATTTTTCACCTAAAAAATATTTCCTCAAAAAAATTCATACCCAGGATCCGGCTCCGGCTCCGGCTCCGGCTCCGGCTCCGACTTCGGCTTCGGCTTCGGCTCCGGATCCGACTAAGGTTTCTGCACTATTTGATAATTGTTCAGCACGTCTTCTTGCAATAAATTTCACCCCAAAAATTATTTTTCGAAAAAATTTCATACTTCGGCTCCGGCTCCGACTCCATTACTTTTTCAGAATTCGACCCCGATCCGATCCGACTAAGCATTCTGCACTATTTGAAAATAGTTCAGTACGTCTTCTGGCATCAAATTACCCCAAAATATATTTTCTAAAAAATTATACCCAGGATCCGGCTCCGGTTCCGGCTCCGGCTCCGGCTCCGGCTCTGACTTCGGCTTCGGCTCCGGATCCGACTAAGGTTTCTGCAGTATTTGATAATTGTTCAGCACGTCTTCTGACAATAAACTTTTCACCTAAAAATATTTTTCGAAAAATTTCATACTTCCGGCTACACACCGGCTCCGACTCTGGCTCTGCTTCGACTCATCCGATCCACTGGCATTTCTGGCACTATTTGAAATGTTCAGCATCATTTCGACAATAAAATTTCAATCTAAAAATATATTTTCTGAAAAATTCATTCCCAGGATCCGATCCGGATCCGGCTCCGGCTCTTATGCTTCGGCTCCGGATCCGACTAAGGTTTATGCACTATTTGATAATTGTTCAGCACGTCTTTCTGACAATAAATTTTTCACCTAAAAATATTTTTCTGAGGCCTTCATACTCTGGTCCGGCTACGACACCGGCTCCGACTTCGACTCCGCTCTTACTCCGGCTCCGGCTCCGGCTCCGGATCCGACTAAGGATTCTGCACTATTTGAAAATTGTTCAGTACGTTTTCTGGCACTAAATTTTTCATCCCAAAAATTATTTCATGAAAAAAAATTATACCTTGGATCTGTCTCTGTCTCTGGCTCTGGCTCCGGCTCCGGCTCCAGCTCCGGTTCCGACTGTGGCTCCGGCTTCGACTCCATTTATTTGACTGAGTAAAATCCGAAGAATGGGTGGAAGGTTGGGAATATAAAAAAATAGATTTTCTATAATTATAAATAAAACATTTTTTTTTTCAGACTGAACCTGGAATTGTAATTTTGACTGGAATTGAAATTTTTTAGTTCGACGACTCTCTAAATAAATTTCAGTATCTAAAAATCCATTTAGAATTTTAAAAAAATAATTACACCATGATGTTCAGGAGGAATTTTTCTAATAATCTAGATAATAATAAAAAAATGTGAAAATTTTGATTTTGGTTTCAAAAAGTAGGGTGTCTTAGGATAAAGTCTCCCCTTAATTAAACATCAAAACTTATAATCAAAGACAAAAGCAGTGATCGGACACGAATTACGAGCTATTACTGATATTATACTCTGCTCTTCAAGATAAATGATGAATTCTTTAGTGTAACTATTCCATATATGAAATGTGAGGAAATCTGGATGAGTCAGCAAAGTGTTCGTCAATTCTTCGTCTTCTTAAAAAAACTTATCTACATCTTTCCTGAAAAAAATAAGCACTTATTTTAAACTTAGATATAGAGCCGGAGCCGGGGCCGGAGCCAGAGCCGGAGTTGGAGCCGGAGCTGGAGCTGGAGCAGGTGCCGAGGAGAGAGCGGGAGCCAGGGCAGGTGCCGAGGAGAAGGCCGTAGCCGGAGCAGGTGCCGAGGAGAAGGCCGTGCTAGTATTGCATATTCTGAACGGTTCTACCACTGATTGAAACATTAAATTGTTAGAGTCAAATCTAACAATTTACTTGGTATCACTAATGGTACACTAAAACGGTTTCAGTCATATTCATATGACCTGACACAGTACGTTCGCTTAGGAGACTCATCATCCTCACACGCTCCAGTTTTCCAATGAATTAAAAAACATAATTACAATGGTGTTATCAAACAGACTCTCCCACTAAACCTACAAAAAAAACAAATTACCTAGTAATAAAAAATCAAAAGTACTCTGTTCAACTAAAGGAAAGAGCAAAACATGCATTCATAAATCGATCAACCTCCGGAAAGTTATTATGTGTTATATATATATATATATATATATATATATATATATATATATATATATATATATATATATATATATATATATATATATATATATATATATATATATATATATATATATATATATATATATATAGCTATATATATATGTAAATATATATAAATATCTCTACAAATATTTATTTATTTATATATATATATATATATATATATATATATATATATATATATATATTAGGAATATTTCAAGTTTTAACCGAGTGTCAAGGCTTGCCAACTCTAAACAAGGTGATAATACCTTATATTTCAATATATACCATAATGATTCATGCACTTCACTACTATTAATGTCTTGAACTACTTTCAATGTTTTAAGACTTAATTCTGAAATGATACCAATGAAACCATTCATAATTCCCGCAATACAAGTTTTGAAATTCTTTCAATATTTTAAGACCTAATTCTGAAATGGTACCAATGAAACCACACATAATTCTCACTATATAAACGCTTTATGTTATGAAGAGGCTTGATATTTCATCGCACGGCCAATTAAACAAAACAAGCATGCAATAAATATTTAAAACACTTGCTTTGGTTTTGAGTTAGATAGTTAATTAATTAATTGATTAGTATATATATATATATATATATATATATATATATATATATATATATATATATATATATTATTATTATATATATATATATATATATATATATATATATATATATATATATATATATATACAGATTAGGGCAATACTTCCTTTACCATTTCAGGAGGTCATAAATAAGAAACCAAGTGTGATATGAAATATTTATTTATACTCACTAATTCTACCATTCATAAGTTTTAATTGGTTGTTTTAAACCAAACATCAGTAAGATGACGACCACCATTGTCAATGCAATTATGAAGTCTTAATGGTTAATTTTCCATAACTCTTTGTAAGACGTCGATCCGAATGAGCTGGATTTCCTGGTGAATGGCCGTCTTCAAAACAGCCAAGTCTTGCAGTCTTTTTTTGTACACTTCAGCCTTTAGGTAACCCCAGAGGAAATAATCACATGGGGTTAGGTCGGAGATCGAGCAGGCCATTGAACATCACCCCACTTTGAAATGACCTTCCCTAGGAAAATTTGCCGTACAACATCCATCGATCTCCAGGCAGTATGCCCTGTCGCTTCATCTTGTTGAAACTACACATGGTCAAGGTTAAAGTCATTAATGCTAGGTCGTACGAAGTTCTGCAGCATGTCAATGTACCGATCAGCTATGACGGTGACCGTCAATTCCCTCCTCTTCAAAAAAATATGGTTCAATGATTCCATGACTGCTTATGACACACCAGGTCGATACCCGAGGGCTGTGTAGTGGCGTTTAGTGCAACTCCCTCGGGTTTGTTTCACTTCAATATCGAAAGTTTTGCCGATTAACTGAGCCTAAGAGGTGGAAATGAGCCTCGTTAGCTGAAATGTCGTTCAAAAGCTGTTGACAAATGTTTACACGGTTTTCGGGGTCCCTCGGTGACAGTTCCTGGACGATCACCATTTTGTATGGGTGAAAACAAAGATTTTCGTACAAAATACGGCGTACTGAGCGACATGACATGTTCAGTGCAGCAACATGTTTCCGGGCTGACCTTCGTGGTGATTGGATGACAGAATGTCTCACTCGCGCTACATTTTCAGGGGTATGGGCATTGCGTGGTCGGCCACCATACATAAACATAAACGATTTCCTGAGTGGTGAGAGTCCTACTCGGATAGGTGGATGACTACAGACACAGAAAAACACCCGAAAATGACGTTTTAGAGGCCAAAAAAAGCTGCGGTTTGCTTTCTTCCCCATCAAAATTGTCTGAAAATTAAGAATTTTATGTCCATTTTTAGGTGGGGCTAAAATGGGGTTCCAAAATCCCCAATATTGGATCTTCCCTTAAACCTCAAACTCTGAAAGGAATTCTTATTACCAAAATAAATTTTGATCAGACATGTATGCAGTTCTACAATTTAATTAAATCGTCTCCAGAACTGCTGAAGAAAATTTCATCTAGCGAAAAATACTGTAAATGAAGGTAAATTTATATATATATATATATATATATATATATATATATATATATATATATATATATATATATATATATATATATATATATATATATATATATATTTTTATATTGTTTGCTATATATATATATATATATATATATATATATATATATATATATATATATATATATAAATTTTGCAAAACAGGTAGCCTTTGTTAAATTCTAACTGTTTATATATATATATATATATATATATATATATATATATATATATATATATATATATATATATATATATATATATATATATATATATATATATATATATATATATATATATATATATATATATATATAGGACCTGTTATGTTTTAAGACTCCGTCAGTTTTGATTTTTTTTTGTTTTTTTTTCATATACTTGTGTATATGATCTAACAGTCAATTTAAGGGTGACGGACATGATTCAAAAATATATATAACCACGTTTACGGATCCGTAACTTTTAATTTTTTTTTTTTTTTTTTAACTAAAGGAATACCCAAGGGTAAACCGCAAAGATAGCAGGAGTCGGGGTCTCTCGGCCTTCCGGGGGAACGACAGGGTAGGACTATTTCTCTCCTGGGAGGGCCTCCGGAACCCCCGCTCTTGTATTTGGGCGTCGCGGGGGTTCCTCCACCTCTACGGGGTATGGAAAATGTCCCCTCCTGTGTTCCGGCTCGAGCCTCTAAATTTTTTTATTTTTTATTTTTTAATTATTTTTTATTATTTTCTTTACATTTTTGTAATAAGCTTTACACGCTGATTCCAAATATGTAATTGGTTTTTATGTAAGTGTCGTACTTTTCGAGATATTCCATTTATGAAAAAATTTTTTTTTTTTTTTTTTTTTTTTTTTTTTTATTTTGTTTCTTATGCGCAGATTTCAAATATGCAATTAGTTTTTCTGTAAGTTTCGTACTTTCGAGATATTTCATTTTTACAATTTTATTGATATAAATGTGATTTTAAATAATTATTTAAAATATTTCCAACTTTTGAATCATGTCCATCACCACTGAAATTCATTGTTAGTATCATATACTGGCAATATATTAAAAAACAACAAAATTAAAACTGACGGAGTCTTAAAACATAACAGGGCCTATATATATATATATATATATATATATAGTATATATATATATGTCTATATATATATATATATATATATATATATATATATATATATATATATATATATATATATATATATATATATATATATATATATATATATATATATATATATAAATATATATAGATATATATAGTGTGTGTGTGTATGTGTGTCCCGATTTTAACTAAAAGAGATCTGGGTCACATTACATTAGACAGACAATTCATATCCCTGTTGTTATTAGTGTATAGTTAACGATATTTCTTTTCTCTATATGGAACAATATTAGAATGAAGAATCTTATCATCGTTTCATTATTATTATTATTATTATTATTATTATTATTATTATTATTATTATTATTATTATTATTATTATTATTATTATTATTTTTATTATTATTATTATTATTATTATTATTATTATTATTATTATTATTAATAATCTTATCATCGTTTCATTATTATTATTATTATTATTATTATTATTATTATTATTATTATTATTATTATTATTATTATTATTATTATTATTATTATTATTATTATTATTGTTTATCAATATTGCTATCAATAGTTTTATTAGCATGATTGTTTTGTCATAATTTTAGTATTATATCTATATTCATTGTTATTATAATTATTGTTAATGTTTTATCATTGCGCAGTATTATTATTATATCATCTTATTATCATTAAATATTAATGTCATAATTCTCAGTTCATTATAATTACTTTCGTCATCATAACGTAGACATTATTATTATTATTATTATTATTATTATTATTATTATTATTATTATTATTATTATTATTATTATTATTATTATTATTATTATTATTATTATTATTATTATTATTATTGTTAGGGTCATGTTTATTTTTTTTACGTTCTTTGGAGAAGTTTTATTAATAATGAAAAAGTAAAATTTACCCGATAAAAGAGAAAATAA
>JABUQX010021243.1:42500-53508 GCA_015478945.1 Trachelipus rathkii | reverse complement strand
GTTTTTGGTTGGTGAAAAACCTCAATGTGGTGGAGTGTTCTCGTTTGTTATCGTGACTAACTTACACAGAGTAAAATCCAAAAAAAAAAAATATACAACGTATAAACTTTTATATTCCACCAACCACCTCTCAACACTGAACTAGGAATTATGTCCCAGACTTATCCCCCTTAACTCAATATAATAGTTTGATACTTTCCGTGTACTTCAATGCCCATCATCCTACATGGCTTAACACACACACACCCACACCCACACCTAAGGTGAAACACTCATAGACAGCCTACTTACACTTAGTATCCTTAATAGTAGAAACCAACCTACTCGACAACCATTTCAACATAATCAAAACTCCACGTCCTCCGACATCTCCTTCAGTTCCCCCCAAATACAAGTTACAGCAACATGGCAAACATTTCATACTCTCTCCTCTGATCACATTAATTACAATTCAACATAAAGACCCTATACACACATTTAAAAAGAAACTTACACCAACTACAAGAAAGCTAACTGGCTGGCAAGCTTACACTGAATATATAGGACAAGAACTTCAATTTTTCCACATAGACAACTATCCGTCTCTTGACAAAGCAATCCAACGCTACAATAAAACTATACTAAAAGCATTCAAAGAATACATTCCCCAAGGCTACCGCAAACATTTTAATAAAAAAATTTCACCAGAAATGGACACGCTAATAAAGCAAAGGAACTCCCTCAGGCAAAACAGACATCCAAATCAAGAACAAATTAACCTAATCATAGACCTCAACAATAGAATAAATACCTTGATCAACAAATAAAAATAGAAATTGGCAACATTATACCGGAACAATAAACCATATGCCAATACAACAAAATTATACCGAACTATAAAAAAATTGACATCACAAACACAACCTCCCACCAACACACGAAGCCATCTGTAAACAAAATAATAAAATCCCCAGCCCTAATAATCAATGCAACATCATTATGTCACACTATTCCAAAATGAACCTACAATCCGCACAAATAGATTAACAATTAAAAAACTTAAAAAATTAAAGAACAACTTAGAAAATCCCCCATTCACTCCCTTAGAAGTGCTTAACACCATCAAAAACCTCAAAACCTCACAAGCAGAGGGTCTTGACAAGATATCCAATATTCACCTCAAACACTTATGAACTAACGCCATAGAAAAGCTAACCCAAACATTCAACACAGCTTGGTAAATAATACTATCCCACCTTTCTGGAAACACGCTCATTTAATCCCCATATTAAAACCTAACAAAGCACTCAATAACCCAGCTTCATATAGACCTATATCATTGATCTCTACAATATCTAAAGTATTAAAGAGATTAATCCTAAATAAAATCTCCCCAACTATCCCCCCCTCTCAGATACCCAACATGAATTCAGACAAAAGCATTCCACCACTACATTACTAACCAATCTAACACAAAGCATTCTCACAGGTTTCAACCAAGTCCTACCCCCCAAACATGCTCTTCTACTAGCAGTTGACATAAACAAGACTTTCGATGCAGTTCCACTCCACCTCTTAATAGATAAAGTATTAAGTTCAGAAATAAATATCAATGACAAGAAAATAATTGTGAACTTCCTATCCGAACATACAGCTACAGTCATACAAGACAAGGGTGCCATACGGCCCCCACACATTCCGCACATACAAACTATATAATGGATTCCCCTAGGGTGCCATTCTTTCACCAACATTATACAATCTTTTTATGCATGACCTACCTCAACCCCCAACCCCCATCTATAAAAATCAGCAGCTATGCAGACGACCTAACAATAATAGCCCAAACTACTCTATAAATACGGCAAGAGGAGAACTACAACAATATATAAATCAATTTGAACAATGCCTATCAACTAATGGAATGACAATCTCCCATCAAAAATCCTCCATTACACTACACTATTTACACCCGATAAAAGAGAATCCAACATCCTTCCAAATGTGCTTCTGATTTCAAATATTAGACTTTTTTTTAATAAACAACCCACTGTCTTGTGAGTTGTGACTAACCTTTGATGCACACATGACATTTACCCCATATAAACAATATTACATCTAGAGCTACACATAAATTAAACGCGATGAAAACATTAACCGGAACAAATTTTGGCCAAAACAAAGAAACTCTCTCAATAGTATAGAGGCAGTACCTCCGTCCCTTTTTAAACTATGCATCACCAGCCTTGGCGCCACCAATATCACAGTCCAATAAGTAAAACTATAAATAGTACATAATGAAGCTCATAGAGTAATAACAGGCTATCTTCCCTCCACTCCCATCCATTACTTTTTTTTTTTTTTTTTTTTTTTTCAGTTAACACCACCGCTCACGGGCAGAGCCCTAATCTAGGAGGGGTGTGCCCAATTTTAAGTCTGAGCAAGACGGAGTCAAGAAAGAACAGCTCACACACTCAACCCCGACCAGTGACGAACCTGGGTCTCTTGCTTAGTTGGGCGAGTGCTACCGCTGAGCTACCGGACGTTATTTGGTGTTTGATCCATTCCTTCTTGAACTATGGGAAGAAAATCTTCATACGAGCAGACTGCGCCGAATATCCATTCTTCATATGATCTTGTATGTAGCTTTATCCAAACTTCACTGGCCAGAATTACATGATGAATTTTTAATTATTTTTCAAGCAAAGTTTAAAATACTTCAAAAGAACCGAGTTGAAAATTTTGCAGCTCCTCCACTAAAATTTTATCGAAATGTAAAATTTTGTTTATTTCGCTAAAGTTTTATATGCAAATTTATTAATTTGTTAAATTTTTTATTTCAATAATAATCTGGCCAGGACCACTGTCAAAAACATTCTCATTTTCTGATATTGAGACTACACAAGCTTCAGCTGAAGCTCCTCCATCTTTCAATCTTCAGGCCTCTTCTCTGGTGTTCTCAGTTTCTTCTCTTTATTTTCTTCCCTTCCATTTTTTAACACTTCCATCTTCGACGACAGTCGAATCATATATCCAGGCCTTTGAGTACTCAGCATTTATGGGATGAGAAAACCGGGTGCTTTAAAAACTAAATTTGAAGCGTCTTTTTTTAAATGAATGAGTCACAGAAGATTTTACTCTTCGTCAGCGGGATTCGAACGTTGGACTCCGCGTTGCTGAGTTAACAACAACCGGATGCTCTATCCACTAGGCCATCCACGTCCCCGAAACAAAAATTCCTCCACCAAGCGCCCATTTCGACATGTTGGGCTGCCAATTATACAGCAAGTCACTTTCAATAGGCCACCCCCTACACCATACATTACAGCAGCCTATTCCACCGAGAAGGAAAGTGACCACACCAGCTTTGTAATACTCAAGACATTTACAACACGCTCCCTCCCCCACCCCCAGACATCATCATCATTAAACACATCCACACTCAGTTAACCCAAAGAACGATCTCCGCATACCCAAATAACACCTACTCCAGGCACTCCCGCCCGAAATATCCCCCACTGACCAAACTTTGGACCGCCAAACCAGAGTAATATTGTCCCGTTTAACGCTCTGGGCACCATCCCTTCCTTCAAATATATATATATATATATATATATATATATATATATATATATATATATATATATATATATATATATATATATATATATATATATATATATATATATATATATATATATATAACGCTCCTTTCCCCACTGTCAAAGATGTCCCTACATTACAATTGACGAAGCAGGACATTTATTTATTTTATTTTATTTATTACTAGATCATTAGGAAATAAAATATTTATTAATTTTCTATGGCAAAACATTGCTTTTAAAGTCTAAAGATGCCAAATATGGAATAATATGCCTCCAATTTCATATTTATAACATATGTCAAGAATTAAAACTCGACTGCGAACACGTTGGTGGCGCTGGTTTGGGATAGCCGGCCTTAAAGTTCGATTTCCCTGTGGTCCCCCGTGTTACCCCCTGCATGGGGATAAAGCACGTTAAGGTAGTAAAAAGGTAGTCTATGAACGTAATTATCAATTATGGCGATATTGGCCGATTTTCATGAAACTTAATATATGAAATGTTTGAAATAATCTTCAAAGAATATATTTATTTTTTCTTTAAAAAAATGAGCTTGAAAATATTATGAAGTCTCCAAATTTTATATTTTTAATAGCATAAATTTACTGCCCAGATGCTTTTTTTAATTTGTTTTAATAGGCTTTTGTAGGCTTATGTTATTGAAGCAATATTTTATTATATTCCAAGCTCTCACAGGTCTCGGGGGTACCGGGGCTGAGGTCCCCTTAGACAAATGATCGTGTGCGATGCATTCATTTACCACTAAAATATAAGATGAATGTTATTTCCTGACGATCTAATAAAAAGAAAATGATAAAATTAACTGATATAATAATAATAATAATAATAATAATAATAATAATAATAATAATAATAATAATAATAATAATAATAATAATAATAATAATAATAATAATAGACATCAAAGTAGATCAATAAGGAAAAATCTATTTAAAAATTATAAAGTTATCCATATTAATCTGTTTTTATGATTACATTTTCTTTAAAGTAAAATTTAATCGTAAACTTTTTTAAATCTAACACATAACTTCACATAATAAAAATAATAATAATAATCATAATAATAATAATAATTATAAATAATAAGAATAATATAAAAAAAAAAACAATACTAATAATAATAATAATAATAATAATAATAATAATAAAATATGATAAAAATAATAATAATAATAATAATAATAATAATAATAATAATAATAATAATAATAATAACAATAAAAATAATAATAATAATAATAATAATAATAATAATAATTTTGATGATATTAATAATAATAATAATAAAAATAATAATAATAATAATAATAATAATAATAATAATAATAATAATAATAATAATAATAATAATATAATAATAATAATAATAATAATAATAATAATAATAATAATAATAATAATAATAATAATAATAATAAATAGTAAAAATAAATAATAATAATAATAATAATAATAATAATAATAATAATAATAATAATAATAATAATAATAATAATAATAATAATAATAATAATAATAATAATAATAATAATAATAATAATAATAATTATATTAATAATAATAATAATAATAATAATAATAATAATAATAATAATAATAATAATAATAATAATAATAATAATAATAATAATAATAATAATAATAATAATAATAATAATAATAATAATAATAATAAGAAGAAAGAAGAAGAAAAAGAAGAAGAAGAAGAAGAAGAAGAAGAAAAAGAAGAAAGAAGAAGAAGAAGAAGAAGAAGAAGAAGAAGAAGAAGAAGAAGAAGAAAGAAGAAAGAAGAAGAAAGAAGAAAGAAGAAAGAAAAAGAAAAAGAAAAAGAAAAAAAAAAAAAAGAAAGAAAGAAAGAAAGAAGAAGAAGAAGAAGAAGAAGAAGAAGAAGAAGAAGAAGAAGAAGAAGAAGAAGAAGAAGAAGAAGAAGTAGTAGTAGTTTTCCATTATTAAGAAAAAATAAAAAAGATTGTAAATTATAATTTGTTATACTATTATATCCAATAAAAAATGTAAATTTGTACTTATACGGTTATACCACAATATAAATGCACATAATCCACAAAGGTCGGATTATGGTGGTGTCGCACTTAAGATATAAATCTTATGTAAGTGGGAGGCTGGAGCGCGAGGGATGGTTAGAGGGAATTATTATAAAACGGGTAGAGAAATGAGAAAAAAGGAATGTATTATACAATGAATGTTTTTTTCTTTTAATTTAAAATCAATGATATTGTATGTTCTCTCCTCACCTAAAACCACAACAACACCTCCCCACACTCACCCCACTTCACCCGGGGTTTTCATAATAAAATAGATCAGTGGTGCCCAACCCGTAGCTCGTGAGCAACGTGTTGCTCGCGTACCGTTCTAATGTGGCTCACGGCTAGCGTATTCAGATTTATCACGTTTATTAAAAATTAAATAGTTTTGAAAATTATATATATATATATATATATATATATATATATATATATATATATATATATATATATATATATATATATATATATATACAATAATATATACTGCCTATATATATATATATATATATACTATACTGTATATCAAACTGATCTATGGTCTTCTGCCCTTAGGGACTATGGGGAGTCGTGTAGTAGCTCTTGACATATCTAAAGCTTTTGACAGGGTATGGAATGCGTCGCTACTCTTTAAGCTACCTTCCTTTGGATTTCCTCCTTCTCTATGCTTACTCTTGTCTATTTTTCTTTCAGATCGTTCCATTTCAGCTCTTTTTGATGGAGCATCCTCTTACTCCTTTCATATTAATTGTGGTGTTCTCAGGGTTCTGTTCTGTTCATTAACGATCTTTTTAGTTCTTCTAACTCTGTTCACTCTTATGCCGATGACTCAACTCTCCATTCCTTCACTCATTTCAAATGTGCTCCCTCGTTTGTGTTTAGAGTTACCTCTCGTCTACAGTTTTCCGATTCAATTCATGACGATCTGCTCGGGATTTCTCAATGGGGTAGGTAACCACAATCTTGTGAAATTCAACTCTTTAAAAACTCAACTTTTTCACACCGCCCTCTCCAAACCAACTCCCAGCTTTATAATCCTCTTCGACGGCTCTAATGTCTCACCTGTAAAACAACATAAACATTCTTGGATTGAACATAAATAGTGATTTGTCTTGGAGACCTCATATCACATCGGTTGCTAAAATGACCTCAAAGAAGATGGGAATTCTGTTCAGATTTCGTGAATTTTTTTCTTTTGCTCAGTTACTCCAGTTATATAACGGTCTTATTCGCCCCTGTATGGAATACATTTATCATCACATTTGGGGTGGATCCGGTTCAACCCTCCTTTTGGATAGTATTGAGGATAAGGCTAGGAGATTTATAAACTGTCGTATACTTTCTGCCTCCCTTGACACTCTCTCTCTCTCTCTCTGCGACGTCATATTGGCGCCCTATATCTCTTTTCTATAGGTACTGCAACGGCAGGTTTTTACAAGAGAATTGACCTCTCACAATCCTCCACCACTGAGTCGCCCTCGTAACATAAGAGGTGCCTCACTATCGCATGAATATTGTGTGAATATTGGAGACTCAAAGATTACTCGTTGTGTTGCCTCCTTCTTTTCAGCCACATCTGTTTTGTGGAACTCCTTTCCTTCATCTATTTTTCCTGCAGTATTCAATCATCCTCTCTTTAAGTCCCACGTCTGTGCCCACCTGAGATAATTGCTAATTGCGTTAGGCAAGGGACTGGGTGGGTTTACTTTCCTTTTGTCTTTTTCTTTTTTTTTTTTTTTTTTTTTTTTTGTTTTACCCCCTCCTTTTGAAAGGGCCCTGCCCGTGAGTGGTGCCGTCGTATATATATATATATATATATATATATATATATATATATATATATATATATATATATATATATATATATATATATATATATATATATATATATATATATATATATATATATATATATATATATATATATTAATAATAATTTAGTGGTCGTCGTCGTATGTGGCTCGACTAAATTATTATATTTAATTTGCTCGAGATAGACTTATATATATATTCAGCTGAGAGAGAATAAATGAATCGTAGTCAGTTGTTGTTAATGGCATCATTTGGAGTGTTATTTTCAGGCTTATAAGTAAATATATAAATATATATATATATATAGTTATATATATATATATGTATATATATATATATATATATATATATATATTATATATATATATATTATATATATATACATATATATATATATATAGAGTTATTAAGGTTATTATATATATATATATATAAATATATATATATATATATATATATAGTATATATATAAGTATATATATATATATATATATATATATATATATATATATATATATATATATATATATATATATATATATATATATATATATTATATATATATATATATATATATATATATATATATATATAGGGCTTCCTGTTTTTTCCTGTGTAAACTTACCAGTGTCTTCTTTGTTAAAAATGACTTTTAATACTATTTTTTTAGTGGTTTATGTCAAATTAGTATTTTAAGTAGATCTTCATTAAGAAAAACAAATTGAAATGCCAAATTTAACACTTTTCTGAAATGAAAGATTTAGCATTTTTTTTTCTTTTTTTAGAAAGGTTACGTTATATTAGGTTAGGTTGCCAAGAAAAATGCCAAATTTGGTATTCTTATATATATATTATATGTTATATATATATATATATATATATACATATATATATATATATATAGGTATATATATATATATATATATTATATAGTATATATATATATATATATATATATATATATATATATATAACCATTTTAAATAATTTATTACAAAATTTTCTTTTCTTTTTTAAAAATAAACATATATTTGAAAAGAATTTTATTTTTAAATATATTTCTTTTTTTTCCTGTTTCATATATATATATATATATATATATATATATATATATATATATATATATATATATATATATATATATATATATATATATATATATATATATATATATATATATATATATATATATATATATATATAGAGAGAGAGAGAGAGAGAGAGAGAGATTATGATGTACAGGACTCACCACGGCCCACAGGGAAGAGGCCACACTTAATTGAATAATTATCTCCGTGGGTGGGTCCAGGCCATAGCTATCCCAATTCCCCCTTCAATAAGCGGTTTCCGACCATTGATGCTGCCTTTAACTTCTTCCAGCAAGCTATCATCACGGCAGCAAAAGCTTACATACCGTGATCTTCCGATGGTAGGCGCTCGGCAATCCCTTGGTGGTCCCAAGGGTGTGCACAAGCTAACCAGGAGAAAAAAAAACTCTACAGGAAATACAAGCGGACAAGCATCACCCCAAGCATGATTACTTTTAAAGCAGCTGCGGCGAAATCTCATCAAATTAATCACCAAACACGTAAACAATACTTTCGAACTTATACTTCGACTGTCAACTCCACAACTCCCCTTTCTTCAGTGTGGAAAGTTGGACAAAATATCTCGCAGCTTCAACAACTCTCCACCCACAGGCCTCCGTTATGGGCCTGATATTACCGATACGATAATACTAGCCACTTGAGCTCTTTCCGCTATCCTGAAGCATTTTAAAAATTAAGAACTAACACTGTACCGCCAGACTTTTTAACAGCGAAAGGGGAAGATCATTCCTATAACCGTCTTTTTACACTTTCAGAGTATCAAATTGCACTGGCAAATAGCAAAGACGGTGCCACTGGTCCAGACTTAATATCGTAATAATCCTTCGTCATATTCACCTCTCTGCATCAGCGTTCTTGATGGATCTGTATAACAGATTCTGGATCGAATCCTCTTTTCCATCTGTTTGGACTACAGCTTTTGTAATCCCTATTCCCAAACCTGGAAAAGATCCGAAGTTGACGGACAACCAAAGACCAATTTCGCTGACCAGTCATACCTGCATATTAATGGAGAAAATGGTTTCAGGTTGCCTTCTCCCTGTTCTGGAGAGTCGCCAGGCTTTTTCAACTTCCAATTTGGTTTCCGCAAAAATCGTTTGACCACGAATCCATTGTTAACACTGGACCATGACATCCGGGAAGCCTTCAAAACTGGTGGGCTAGTTCTTGGTGTCTTTTTTGACCTTTAAAAAACTTATGACACCACGTGGAGAACTGGGATTCTTCTTTAACTCCACTCGCTCGGTTTCCGAGGACAACTCCCAATCTTTATTAAATGCTTTCTGTCAGACAGATCTATCAAGGTTTGGCGATCTTCTGTTCTATCACGCCACTTTACTCTGGAAGAAGGCGTTCCGCAGGGCAGTGTTCTAAGTGTATCATTATTTGCTCTCGGATTCAATGACATCGTTACTTCTATCATAGCGACGGTCAATTTTTCTCTCTATGTTGATGACCTGGCGCCATACATTGCCGGTGCCAGGCTGCCATTTCTTGAACGGCAACTCCAACTAGTTATTGAGAATATTTCGCAATGGGGGTAACTCCCATGGCTTCCATTTCTTATCCACCAAAACCTCAGCAGTGCCATTTAGAAAAAAAAGGAGTCGAATAACCTTTCACCTTCCTCCCGCGAACCTAACCTTATATGGTTCACCCTTCCTGTAACTTCACAAGTCAAATTTCTTGGCCTCATTCTAGATGAACACCTAACATACGCACCACATTAAACTTCTGAAAACGTTGTCATCGCGTCCTTGACCCATCACGTGATCTCACCTCAAAATCTTGGGGTGCTGATCGCAAGTCCCTTTTACGTCTCCACATCTCTCGAAATTGGACTATATGGTCAGGCCTCCCCAACTCTACTACACCTGTTAGACCCACCACGGCCCATATATATATATATATATATATATATATATATATATATATATATATATATATATATATATATATATATATATATATAGTATATATATATATATATATATATATATATATATATATATATATATATATATATATATATATATATATATTCCTTAAAGAGAATTTGACAATGAGGAGCGGGGACACACACACACCTACACACACACACACACGCCTACACACACACACCTACACACACACACACACACTCTCTGTATCTGTCTTAAAACGATCCCAAAACCCCAATTACTACTCATTGAATCTCATAACGAGAAATGTTTATGTTAATTTCGACTGTTTTAATCGTTATTGTCGCTACGCGTCCGCAGAGTAAAATTAAAATGTTTATTTCCGCCTAGAAATTCCTTTTGTCCTTTTACTCTTATTAAAGGTGAGATTTTTGGGCCGGCCAAGTATGGGTGGGGGGAAGGGGGGAGTTATGATACAGACGAAATTGATAGGGATTTTTTTTTTTTCATTTAAATCCCATTAAAGATTTGTATAAGGAATT
>JABUQX010021243.1:30000-37500 GCA_015478945.1 Trachelipus rathkii | reverse complement strand
TATTTCTCATTTTATATAGTTAAAAAAAATGCAATTCTTTATTTAAGAGTTTGAAATTCTCCTATAAACGTCCGTTTCAATCAAAAGAATTTAAAAAATTCAATTGACAAGGACGTAACCAATCAAACAATGAATTTTATATGAAAAATTCGGTATTATTATTATTTGTATCTCGAAATACTTGTCGGTTCTAAATAATTTTTTGTGTTCCCAAAATTTTAGTTTAATAAATCGTAAATAACGCAAAGTTTATATAGATATTATTATTATTATTATTATTATTATTATTATTATTATTATTATTATTATTATTATTATTATTATTATTATTATTATTATTATTAATCCTTTTTTTTTTATTTTTATATTATTTATTATTATATTATTATTATATTATTATTATTTATTATTATACTATTTTATTATTATTATTATTATTATTATATTATTATTATTTATGGAAGTAATTCCGGAATTTTTTAAATTGGCATTTTTAAAGCCTCTTAATCCTGACAAAACAAAAAACACGATACAATAAATTCAATTTATTCTGTTCTTTAAATTCATAATTATTTTTTGTTCATTCACATGTAGAGAAAATAAAATCTCTAAAATCTAATAAGTATATCGCAAAAAGAGAAAAAGAAAGAAAAAATGACAACGAGTATTTTGTCCAGATCAAAAATTTCCAGTTAACGAAACTCTAGCTTTATGAAAAGAGCGAACAATTCAGAGGATATATCTCTAGTAAAGAACATAAAAGTGATTTTAAACTTTACAAGTTGTGCTCAGAAGTATTAACACCTACTTAGTAGAGGTTAATACAGGGAAAGCTGGTTTAAAAAGAGAAAGAATATGTATGAATCACTATGTGAAAATCTTCGAAATTTCCTTACAAGCTACGACTTAGCAAGGGATTTTATAGAGAAAAAAAACTCATATAATAACACTTAATATCAATTAATAAGGGATTCCAAAAAATATTATGGAAATAGACTTAAAATGGAGAGATAAGAGAGAAGTCAGAATATTCTCATACTCTTTATAAGTCAGGTCTGATAGGCAGAGGTAAAGAAATTGCATATACTGATGTAATAAGGAGGACGAAACCCATCTGTAAAGGAAGCAATGAAATATCATAATAATTTATATATATATTAATATATTATATCATATATATATATATATATATTATATATACTATATAATATATATAATATATAGATATATATATATATACATACTATATATATATATATATGCCTATATGGCAAATTTGTAGAAGCTGTACTGACTGTACTGACTAGTGAGGATATAGTCAACCACCTCACAAGGCTAGCGTAAAACCAGAACCTTCCTAAGTTTCTTGATCACAAACTGGTATAATAATGAAAATTAAGTTAAGTTAAGTTAAGGTTAGGTTAGGTAGGTTAGGTTTAGGTTAAGTTAGGTACCTCGGTAGTCACAGTAACAGTTTCTACAAATTTGCCTATATATATAATATATATGAATATATATAATATATATATATACTATATATATATATATATTATTATATATATATATATATATATATATATATATATATATATATATATTATATATATATAATCAGAAGACTTATTCCACTAAGATGAAACCAGAAGCTATTATTGTTTTCAACAAAGGGAAGGGAAGGAAAGGTTCTTCAGAACAAATTTTAACTCAAAGCTATGTCTTAACGAAGTATTAATGGTAAATGATTTGTGTATAAAGTGATTTATTGCCAACTGTGATGGGTAGTTCATCTTTTACTTAGAGTAATCTACGATTACAAGCCTAAGAACTTCCTTGTTTCATCATCAAAAGTAACCTTATACTTAAGTAACTTTGATTTCGGATTGCTTTGAAACTAATAAACTGATCTACAAATCTATTTGTTTTCTGGATAAATACTTTGATTACTATTATTCCAAAATAAATTACTGAACTTGCAATGGAGATGAGTATGCATACGTTGTATATGAACCCTAAAGTATACTGTAAAGTTGTAAACTGGAATGAAATCTCTTACTACTTTCTCTTCACCTCCATCAGTAAATAGCGCCTCTTCTACCTCAAGAGCTTTATCTTTAACTTAATTCAGAGATACCAGTAACCACAACCACATCAGTCTGTTTATCTTGAAACAAATCAGAATAATTGATTGCTTGCTCTTATACTATTTTTTTTTCTTTACATTTTTAGACCGTCTATACTTGGTCATGAAAAGGAGCTTATCTTCAAAAGGGATCTATACCCAAATGGTTGCCAGAAAAATGGGTAGACATTTGTAAAAAAATCTGGTTATTTAGAGCTTCTCTAACGAATCCAAAAAAACATAACTTAACTTAACCTAACTAACCTAAACTTAACTTAACCTAAACCTAACAACTTAACTTACCTAAACTAACAACTTAACCTAAACCTAACAACTTAACCTAAACCTAACGATCCAACAAACTTACCTAACCTAATAACTTAACCTAACTAACCTAACCTAACTTAAACCTAACCTAACTAACCTACCTAACTTTCCTAACGCCTGCGGCGGGCTGTACAGGAAATTTTTCTGATGTTGTGTGTCGACCCATTTGGGCTAGTCCCTTTCAAAAGTTAGATTCTTCAAAGGTTTTCGTCATTCAATTTTCGAACTCTTTTATTCAAACCAAAATGTCGCATTTACTCAACGAATATCATCATTAAAACGTTTTGTTGGTGTCTAGACCTTTTTATATGCCAAAAAAGTAATTTTTACTTTTCTGCAATACATGAAAAAAACGCTTTTCCCCCTTTTGACAAAAACATAACATATTCTTACAGTGATATTACCGATTTTTTCTTCCTTCCATATTAAAAATTGATATGTTGTGTATTAAATATATATATATATAGTATATATAATATATATATAATAAATGTTTTTTTCATATTATATATATATATATATATATATCACATTACCCTAAGTGGGTTTGAACCCTTACCCTTAAGATGGGTACTACAAGAGTGTTACCTCTTGACCACGATGAGCTAAAAGGAAACCCACCATTTCCCTCTGAAAGCAAACGTAGGCTTCCCAGAGGAGTGAGGCATGTCTAGGGTCATGTGATTTATACAAATAAGTGTGCGGTTCATGCACGAAAAACCCGAGAATATATATAATATATATATACTGTATATATATGTATATATAGTATATATATATATATATATATATTATATATAATATTATATAGATTTATATATATATATTATAATAGTATATATATATATATATATATATATAATTATATATATATATATAAATATAATATATAATATATATATATATACTAATATATATATATATATTAAATATATATATATATATAAATATATATATATATATATATATATATATATATATTATATATATATATATATAATATATATAGGCTATATATATATTATTAATTTTATTATATATATAATATTATATTATATATATATATTATATATATATTATTATAAATATATATAGATATATATATATATATATAATTATATATATTATATATATATATATATATATTCTAATAAATGTTTTTTTATCGATTGTCACCAATGTAATGTGGTGTGTATGTATGTATGTATTTATGTATGTATGCACGTATGTATGTATATGTGTGTGTATGTGTATGTGATTAAAATTGAAATAACGCTAAATGTATTTGTTATTCTATGCGTTTATATTGACAAAATAAAAGAATTAAAAACACACAAAAACCTTTTTTGGAGAATATAAGCTAATAAAATCACTTTATATTCCAAACCACGTGTCATAAAATTAGAATAGAAAATTATTCTGCGGATCTAAAACTAAATTATTAATTAAAAAAAAAAAATAGTGAAAAGGGAGAGATATTTTGTGAAATGCCAAAGTGGCACTCGATGTATTTAATAAAGAATTTGTAAGTTTTTGATTATTTTTTTTTTACTCGGTAAAATAAATGGTAGAAAATGACTTCATTTTATAAATATAATAAATGATAATAAATAAATTATTGTTTATCACAAATCAAAAAAGAAAATTAATAATAAAAAAGTGAAAAAGGAAGAGTAATAAAAAAAAAGGAAAAAATAATTGAAAGAATTAAAAAAAATGTTTCTCACATAAACACAAAGGAGAGAGAGAGAGAGAGAGAGAGAGAGAGAGAGAGAGATTTCCACTTACCTAATTTGTTGCCGGTTCTTCTTTTGACCCGAAGACAAATGGTTCTCGACCGGATACACTGCAAACAAAAGAACAAAAAAAACCGAAGTCACTAAATGAAAACTCTTTATACATTTTTTATACATTTTTTTTCCTTTCAGCGCACAATTCACTCTATTTTATAATATATATATAAAAATCTATATATATATATATATATATATATATATATATATATATATATATATATATATATATATATATATATATATATATATATATATATATATATATATACTATATATATATATATATATATATACTTTTTATATATATATATTTCCTATATATATCCTTGTTTTTAATTTGTATTTGGATGAAGTTGCGACAAGAAAATTGAAGGTGTGAGGATTGGTAGGAAGGTGTTGGACTGATGGAGAATGGAAGGGAGTGGAGGGTGCCCTACCTATTATATACGGATGATTTGGTTTTGGTTTTGTCTGAAGGTGAATCTGAAGAAAGTTTGAGAGGATTGGTAGGTTTTGGCAGGATGTTAATAAGGAAGGGGTTGAAAGTAAATGTTAGTGGGGAGGTGAGTTCGCAGTATGAAGTCATCTATTGGATGGTGAGCATGGACCAAGTATCTAAATTTAAATATTTAGGATATATGTTGGATGAGAAGAGAACGGATGATGGAGAGTGTAGTAGGAAAGTTGTGAATGGTATGAACGCGAGTGGTACAATTAAATCTTTAGTGGATACAAAAGGGACTAAGTCTTGAATGTGCCAGAGTTTGGCATGAGGGGTATGTTATTACTGTGCTAATGTAAGGTAGTATGAAACTATGGTTTGGAATAAGAGGTATAGATCTAAGGTGCAATATGTTCCAGATAGATAATCTTAGAACTTATGTTAGAATGAGACTTAATAGAATATGGGGAATGAACGTTTTAGAGAACTGTGTGGTGTGATGAAAGGCGTAAATGAGAGAATAAACGAGAGTGTATTGGAATGGTTTGGTTATATGGAAAGGATGAATGATAGACGGTTGCTTAAATTAATTAATTAAGTGGATGTATAAGGGTAAGTGTGCTGGTAATCAACCGGCTGGGAGACCAAAAAAAAGTGGATAGAGTTAGTAAAGGAGTGCGAAGCTGCAGTGGCAAAAAGAAAGGTGCATAATAGGAGTGAATGACGGGGTTTGTGAGGGAGGTATGCTTGTAAGCCTGACCCAGGATGAACCCCACATTGACGAGATACCACAGTGGCTGTCCATCGCTGTCTTGTGAATCCCTAGGATTGATATTTTTAGACTGCGACGAGCTCACTTAAGGAGTGATGAGGTCAGTAACAGAGCTTTCCTTTCAATTTACGTCATGCTCTTCTACGTAACTGTCCTATTTTCTGTGCATGTTACGCACCTCAACCCCACATCAAGTGGAAATAAAAGGGAAAATAAATATATATATATATGTATATATATATATATATATATATATATATATATATAACTAATCTTAATAATATATATATATATATATATATATATATATATATATATATATATATATATATATATATATAATAATATATATATATATATATATATATATATATATATATAATATATATATATATATATATATATATATATATATATATAATAACAACATATATATATAATATATATATATATATATATATATATATATATATAACTATATATAATTTATTTATTTTAGGTTTACGATTAGATTAAAAAGATCAGCAGATTGAAAAACTCGAAAAAAACAATAAAAAGCTTATTTTTAATGCTATTTTGTATCGAGAAGAGAAACTGACGTTTTAAAACGAAAAAACATTAACACATATATATATATATATATATATATATATATATATATATATATATATATATATATATATATATATATATATACTTCTTCATATATATATATATATATATATATATATATATATACTCGTATATATATATATATATATATATATATATATATATAATAATATATATATATATATATAACATATATATATATATATATATATATATATATATATATATATATATATATATATATATAGCATATATATGCTAACTATAACTAATATATAGCAACCTTATGAAATAATATAACTATATAATATATATATATATATATATATATATATATATATATATATATATATATATATATATATATATATATATATATATATATATATATATATATATATATAATATATAGAATATATATATATATTTAACTCTAATATATATATACTATACTCATATATATATATATGCTCGTATATATATAATAATAATATATATATAATAATAATAACCAATATATATATATATACTATATAACCAATAATAATAACCAATATATATAATAATATATGTATATATATATACTATATATGACCTTGTGAAACTTAAAAGTTGCGTTACAACCATCATAGATTTGAATCTTAAAAAAAAAAAAATGATGCTTAGGACTCCAGCCAGATTCGGCCGTGGTTCCGTATTCGTGGCTAGATACCAGATTTCTTTGCCTTTGGTTCCTTGTCAATTATTTGGATACCGAACTATTAGGGCTCTGGTTCAGTATCCATTGGTTTGATACCGAACTACAGCGGTAACCGATTTAAAGGAATTCTCTAAAGGAAATCTCTTTTGTAACTGGTAAAGTATTCAATCCAAAGTAGGAAAGATAGATGGTAAAAATCAATAAAAAATTTAAATCTTTATTTAAGAAGTGTGAGAAAACGTTGAGGATTCCAAAGTGTCCGTATTTTTAATTAAAAAAAAAATGGATGAAGAGTGATGATGGAACTTAATAAAAAATAATTATTATCGAAATATTGAGGAAGATTCTATTGAAATTGAAAAGAAATGTGAAGATCCGCAAGAAATGAACTTAAGAGGTAAGAAAATGCATTTTGTTTTCCAAAAATAGAACTACGTATTACAAAAGAGAAGCAGAATATAAACATGGAAAGTGAAAGGAAGAAGAATTAGTAGAATATTTTATTAAACAAATAAGATGCAAAAACGTTCATTATTACAATAACAAAAGATTGTAGTACTCATATATGACCTTGAAGAAGTGTAAGAAGAGGTTGAGAGGATTATATATATATATATATATATATATATATATATATATATAATAATATACATATACTCTATATATATATATATATATATATATATATATATACTTTATAACCAACATATATATACTATATATATATATATA
>JABUQX010021243.1:10000-17500 GCA_015478945.1 Trachelipus rathkii | reverse complement strand
TTATATATATAATATTATATTATATAATCAATATTTACCTATATAATTATATAATATAATTAATATAATATTATATAATACTTATATGATATCATACTATAATATATAAAAACCTATGATCAATATAATAAGTATTATAAAATAATATAATAATAATAAAATAAATAATATAATAATAATATCAATAATAATAATAATAAATACATAAATTAATATAATATGATAATAAATTCACGATAATAAATCACTTTTAAAATAGTAAGTACACACTACGATAACGACAATAATAATGAATAATAATCAATAATAAAATAAATAATATAAAATAATATAATAATAATATAATAATATAATATTAATAATAATAATAATAGATAATATAATTTAATACAAAGCTATAATACATAATAAAACTGAATAATGATAATATTAATTATATAATAATAATAGATAATTAATAATATATAATTAATTATGAATTAATAATAATTAATAACCCACCGTCGCTACGGCGGACGCTGGACGCGAACGTTCAAGCTTGCCTGAAAAGCGATCTACTCGCATGTACACTTTTGCTCCCTTCGCTCGTTGCGCTCGCGGTACATATGTGCGTTAAAAGGACATGCAATAATATCGTACTTTATGATTTTTTTTTTTTTTTTTTGCTTAGCAGCGAAACAATATGTTGTTACAGGGTACCATTGTGTTGATTTGGAATAGGTCAGGTTTATAGCGCTTTGGAGGCGGGCGAGTGCGTTCTGATTAAATGACATAACGAGTGGCTTGGAAGAAATTATGGATTCGAGAAGCAAGTCATTATTAGCCGTTAATAATTAAAGCATGAGGGAGTATTGTATGGGAGAGGTTGTAGTCAGGAAAGACAGCAGACACACCCACTCTGTTCTCTGTGTTTAGAGCCGATAGTACAATGCTTGAGTAAATCCCATCATGATAAATGCGGAATTGAGACAGAATGATTCATTTCATAAGGCAGCCGTAGGTGGTGGCTAGATTTGGAGAAAGTCGGCCATGCAAATGGTGAGGATAGGGAATAGGCTAAGGTGTTAATCCTCTCGTCATATAACAGAACGGCAGGAACCTTATTGCAAAGGGAGTGTTGGAGTTATAAAAGATGTTATAATACTGTGTTTGCAAATGGTCACGTTAAGCGAGATTATGAGGATCCCTTGCATAATAGGGGTAAAGGCAGATGGTATTGGGGTTTGTATGATCAGGTCCGCTCTCGCTCAATTATGTCTCCTTGGCCTTCGCAAGAATTCAGTGTGTAAGTTTTAACTTGCAATGCGTATGTTAGATGGTCATCATAGAATGGAAAAATCTAGAAATTTGACTTTGTGACAGTTACAGGAATTGGGCGAAGGCATACAAGGTTAGGTTCCGAGGGGACAGGTGGCAAGGCTTATTCGACTCCTAGTTTTCCTAATATGTACTGGCTGAGTTTTGGGTAAAAATGGAATCTAGTGAGAATCTGGCCCAGTGTGAAAATGCCTCTCTCGCTTCGCTCTCGTTGCCTTTCAAGATATAAATGGCAGCCTTGGCACCGGCATAGTATATTAGCACACAGGGTCACACCACCAGATGTACAAATTGGCGGTCGCTGGTTAGATGATAACACATATGGTTATTGAATCCGATAAGCAAATTAGTAATACATTAAAATACTGCCCTTCGGAACGCCTTCATCAGAGTAAAGTGGCGTGATAGAACAGAGAAGCACCGAACCTGTGGAGCTCGTTGACAGAAGGCATTAATAAAGAGAGGGAGCTGTCTCGGAAACCGATCGATTGGAGTTTAAGGAGAAGCCAGTTCTTCACTTTGTCTCAATAAGCTTTTTCAAGTCAAAAAAAGACACCCAAGAACATCCCACCAGTGAGAAGGTTTTTCGATGGCATGATCCAGTTTATAACAACGGATCTACTCGGTCGAGAGGATCGATCTCTTTGCCGTTGAAGTCAAATGGAAAAAAAAAAAAAAAATAAAAAAAAAAAAAAAAAAAATAAAAAGTAATATCAAAAAAAAAAAAAAAAAAAAAAGAAAAAAATAAAAAAACAAAAGAAAAATATAATAGTCAAAAAAAAAAAAATAAAAAAAAATAAAAACGAAAACTTCGATGGCGGCAGTTCATAAAGAAATCGCACTCCACGATTTCAAAATCAAAAAAAATAAATCGAAGCAACAGTATAAAATCGGCCAGTAACCATAGGCGTAATACAAAAAAAAAAAAAAAAAAAAAAATTGCTATGAACGACAAAAAAAAAAAAAAAAAAAAAAAAAATTGTTGAAAAGTCCTGGCGGACCTCTCTCCAGAACATGGAGAAGACGGCCTGAAACCATGTTTCTCCATTAATTTAAAGTCATGAACAGGGGTCAGCGAAATTGGTTCTTTGGTTAGTTCGCCAACCTCGATTGTGTTCCCAGAGTTTGGGAATACGGGAATTACATAAAAGCTTGTTTCAGGCTCCAAATCAGATTGGAGAAAGAGAGGATTCGATCCAGATTCTGTTATCCGATCCAGCAAGAAGGCTGATGCAAAGGGGGTGAATATGATGGAGCATTATGTCGAAATATTAAGTCTGGGTCAATAGGCACGTGTTTCTCTTGTTCGCCAGTGTATGTTTGATTACTATCGCAAGGTGTAAAAAGACGGGTATAGATATGATTCTTCCCTTTTCTTTGTTTGAAGTCTGAGAGCTGCAGTCGTTAATTTTCCTCAATTTTTAAAGATTCAGGATAGCAAATATTAACTAATGCATCTGAAACACCGCAAAAGGAGCCGATCTTATTCGGCATGTATCTCAGACGTAATGTTGGACGCGGCCGACGAATATTTTTCTGTGGAAACTTCCACGCTGAAGAAAGGGGAGTTGTGGATTTGACAGTCGAAGTATAAGTTCGGAAGTATTGTTTACGTGTTTGCGATTATTCGACGAGAACTTTCGACAGGCTGCTTTAAAAATAAATCGATTTCTTTGGTGGTTGGTGCGCGGCTTCCTTTTGTCATTACCTGTAGAGTTTTTTTTCTTCTCCAATTACCGATTTAGCTTGTGCACACTTTGAAAAATCAGGGGTTGCCGAAACGCCTACCTGCAGAAGATCGCCTGAATGCAACGCTTCCGTGCGTGATGATAAACTTGTGGATAAGAATTAAATCATCACTCAATAGTCGGAAACGCCTTATGAAGGTGTGAAAGTGGGATAGCTGTGGCTATTAATACTATTTATTAATTTTTTTCTATCCTAAGTAAGATTTTTTCTTACCATATTATATATTTTGACTTCATATGTCATAAATAAAAATGTTTGCAAGAAATTTCGAATGTTACTTCAATTTAAATTTAATTTGGGCACGAAAGGATTAATATATCTCGTTCATTTTCTCACGTTATTTTAATTAATTTTTAAAGAAATATAAGAGAATTTGATTTTTCTTGCTAGAGCTAGATAATCATACTATAATCGTTTCAGTTTTTAAAACGTTATTTGAAAGTACGGTGGAGTTTTTTATTCTTTTAGTTATTAATTAACAACTTAATTTTAAGTCGGTAACGTATATATAATAAAAAATAATTAAAATAATGTATTACGCATTGCGGAAGAAGAGAATCGTATTAATAGATCATCTGAGACAGAAAAGACATGTCTGTACGACTCTACTGACATTGTTGTCATATTTGAAAAAGCTTTGACTGATGACTTAAAAATTCGCTTCTACATTTTATGATGAGTTGTGAGTACAGAACATTTTGAGAAAAACAAGAGGGCAGAGATTATCTTTCAAGTAAAGAATCGCTACGGTGATTCACTAGCCTAAATATCAGATTGCAAGTAAGCTTTGTATTTCAATTTATTATTACTTATATATTATAATATATATATACTATACTATATATTATTATATACACTATATTATAATATATATATGTATATATATATAATATTATAGTATATAATAATATATTTATATATATATATATATACTACTATATTTATATATGTGTATATTTATATTATATATACTTATATACTATATTATTTATATAATATATATTTATCATATATATATTTATATATATATAATATATTATATTATTATATATTATATAATAATATATATATATATATATTATATATATTATATATTATATACATATAAAGATTCCTTAAGAATGAGACATTGAACTTTCAAACATTACTTTATTCGCGAATTATATAAAAGCGCTTTTGTCTCCATTAGTGAACGAGGGTGAGGGGGGATGGAGTTAATACCGGAGGAGCCGGAAGGCATTCATGTCGAAATCGGTGATTGAGGAAAGGATTTTCCTGTACGTGGGCAGCGCGCCAGGATGTCAGCCGCCGCTGAGCGTTCTTATGCTGTTACTGTTATTACTAAACTTAAAATACCAACAAACAAATAAAACAGCCCGAAAACGTAAATTATTTTGATAAAAATCATGGAGGAAGGTGGCTTACAACTGCAAATTGTTCGCTATATATGACTATTTATCTATTATATATAATATATTATATGTATATAGATACGTATAGTTAGAACTATTTACTATATTATTATATATATATTATCTTAGGTCTATAAGGTATAATATATATATATAATATAATATATGATTTAATATATATATATATATAGTAGTATATATATTAGCGATATATATACGCAGTTTTCTGGCCAGAAATTATAATATTGGAGAAATGTAATAATTCATATTACCAAAATATGTTATTAATGTTTGAATACAATTTAGTTTTAATAACAAAGATTGGAGATATAATTTTTTTTAATTAGTTGAAAGAATATCAAGAGAATAAGGCGTGATTTCTGTGCAAAAGGAGAATGGATAGGACAGGTCTATTAGCGAAAAGCAACATAAGAAGAAAGAATAATAAAACTTTGAAAACTAACTTTGATTTAGTATGTCAGGCTTAGTGTGGTCTTGAATCAGAAGTGTAGTTAAAAAAAGGATCATTTTCCTGATCGCGCCAGAAATCACGTTGACATACCTCACTTGGGTATACCTAGATTTTTTACCCTAAATGTGGCGCCGATGACCACATACTGATTTGGTGTTAGCAACCCCACGATTTCAATTTATTTAATTTATTTTATTAAAAAAAATTAAGAATTCGGTCAGCTGGAAAACCAGATGACCCTCTAATAAGTACTGATCCATTAATGCTCCTCTTAGGCTACTATTGCGGTATAATGCCTCTAGCCGCCGGAAATAAACGACGTTATAAGCATGTGCTAATGATCGCGAATCTACTGAAACAGTTCGGGAAGTACGACTTCCTGATGTGCGATCGAAGATGAAATCCATGAATGTAATAGGCTAGGAGAGCAACAAGGTATTGTTCACGTCAGGTTCTCTTCTCTATTATATTAAGGGGAAAATAATCAAAATAAATGAGGCACACACAAACTTGAAAAGAGAGATATTGAAAAAATAACTTATGGGATTTAGAATACCACCACTAATATATAATTGCTTTCACTATCTTCCTGTAGTTCCTAAAATTTCAGACTACTTGTACGCTGCCTTCGAAAAATATTTCGGTTCTACTTGAAATTCCATTTCTTATAGAAGCATCCATTCTTCCCGCTTTTTACTGACAATACGTGGAACCCTTCTCAACCCTTTATCGTACCTATATTGCTTTGCCTATCTTTCCCTTTCAAAACTCTTCAGATCCTATCTTTTTAACAGGGAGGGTTTGGAAATATCGCCATAAAATTTAATTTATCTCAGATCGTCGCGATTGGTCTTACTATGCCAGGCGGTGCTACTATTTCTCCCTTAAATAATAGTCCCTCCTAATGGTGGCTCTCAGGCTTTTCCTGTCCTATCTCGCTTACTCTTTTTTTCCTTACTTTTCATTACAAAATCTCTGTCACTTTAGCTAGCGCTTACTTATCCTTATCTGTCGATTCCACCACCCCCCTTCAATTAGTTCAAGACTTTCAATTTGAAAGAACTCTCACCCAACACAAATAACTAATGCAAGGAAGATGTCTTTGGGGCAAGGTGGACTTTCTGATAGTTTCGTATATTTGAGAATGGGGACAGAGAAAAGTCATGGTGGTTCACTTTCAATGACACAAAAACTCAGTTCCGCAGTTCTCATTCTTACTGCAAATCTTTTTCGAAAAGACACAAACAAATATCATTGTCTGGTTCCTTTAATATTATTGACTGTTTCTTTTTCGCCCAATTTCCTTTGACATCATTCTAACTGTTCGCTTTAACTTAAAACCAGGCTTCTGAAGAGTTGCTTAAGTGTTCTGAAGCGCATTTTATAGTTTCTTACATATGGGTTTCTAAAGGCGAACTTTCAAATCTTCTTTCATACACCCCCAGATGATGCTCTTTATTAGGGTGCCTTCGCCCTTTGAGTGGAAGTAGGCGTAACACACCTGAGTGGTGTGCTCTCATATAGGTCTTCATTAAAAGGTAGAATCTCGGGGGCCTGATTCTTCAATCTTTACCTTGCTGTCGGAATTTAAACATCACCTTTCTTGTACTTTTGCCAATATATACATCTTCGCTCTATAGCTACAGAAGAATGGATAAATATTTTCTGCCAGCTCAACAAAACACTTAGGTCATGCGTGGGAGTAGCAAATAGAATTATATATCTATAATATATTTAATATATATATAGGTGATGTTTATTAACTATTTATATGTATAACGAGTTAGTTACCGTATATTATTATATACATATATATATATATATATTCTTATTAATATATATATTAGTAATTATATATATATATAAATTATTATATATATTATATATATATATATATATATATATATTTATATATTATAGTTATATTATATATATTAATAATATATCTATTATATATATATATATATATAGTATATATACTTATATATATAATATTATGATATATATAATTTATACTCAAACAATAGAGAGATGCTAAAAAAAAACGTTAATTTCTCGTTTTTGTTGCTGTTTTTTTTTTTTTTGTTTTTTTAACCAACTAATTCTTTTATTATTAATTTTGTTATTATTTCCATTGATTAACTCAAGTCTTTGGGTCTGATCCACGATAGCATGAACCTCTGTTTTCGTTGTACGTCACATCTGCTATCAGTAGACAAATATAATGGGGTATTAGATTGATAAAAATGTCCTATTTATCTGTGGATATAATCAATACTACTTTAATTGTAGCGGCTTTTTTAATTACTTTTCACAACTCGGTTGCGATAAGTTTATTTTTTAAATAGTAAAAAAAAAAAAAAAAAAAAAAAATAATAATTATTATTATAATAATAAGAAATAAAAAAAGTATAATAATAATAATTAATAATAATTCCAATATAATAATAATAATAATATAATAATAATAATAATAATATATAATAATAATTATAATAATTAATAATATAATAATAAAATGAAGGAAAAATGAATATACCAAAGAAGTAC
>JABUQX010021243.1:0-7500 GCA_015478945.1 Trachelipus rathkii | reverse complement strand
CGCCATAAAAATTTTTAGTTAAATTTTTCAATTGTGGTTTAAATTTTTCTAATAATGTTTTGGTTAATAAAATTACTTACATAACGTGGTAGTATTTATGTTATAAATGTTGAGTTTTATAGATGTCAATTATTACTATTCCTTTTTCATAATATATATATATAGACTATTAATATATATATTAATATAATATATAATATATATATATATATATATATAATATATATTATTATATATATTATATATATATATATTATATAATAATATTATATATATTATATATCTTATATTATATATATATATATAATTATTATATATATAGGACCTTAACTATTAAACCATGCTCCTCAAAATAATTTAGTATGTGGAAAGGTTGTTAATAATTCTTATAGCAAAATTTAAATTAAAAAATTCATTTGCTATAAAAAGAACTTACTTTTTTATTTGGAGCTTCAAATTGAAGATAATCCAAAGCATTTTATATTTTAATTTTTGTGAGATTTATTTACAATATTAGATAAATATCAATTTTTAATTGTTACATTTTTTAATTATCCACCTTAAATATATATTATATATCTAGTATATACTATTATATATATACTATATATTATCTATATAGATATATTCATATATATATTATTATATATATATATATAATATAATATATATATATATATTATATATATATAAGAATATATCTATAATTATATATATATATTATATACTATATATATTATATATTAGTATTATATATATCTATATATACTATTAGTATAATTATATATATATATAAGTATATATATATATATATATATATATATATATATTATATGTCAGATCTTTTTTTCAATGCTCACGAGTATTGTAGCTATGGTAGAACGCAAGTTTCTACAAGCTAAAACAGATCAGTTATATATTTTGGAATCCAGCCGTGAAAATCTCTAAGGATGGTTTAACTTCTTTGTTTTTTTTTTCTTATTTTTGAAGTAATTTTTTTTTTTTTAACTAAAGGGAATACCCTAGGGTAAACCGCAAAGATGGGTCGGGGTCTCTCGGCCTCTCCCGGTGGACGACGGGCAGGGACTAATCCCCCCTCGGGTGCTGGTTCTCCGGAACCCCGACTCTTTGGGTCTTTGGGTGTCGACGGGGTTCCTCCGACCATCCCCTCCGTTGTATCAATTCTCCCCCCCTCTTCCCCCGTCGGCTTCGAGCCCCTAAAAAAACTTTAAAATTTCCCAGAAAAAACAATAAATATTTCACCAAATTTAGGGGGCTGCGAGCGACGGGGACAGAGGGGGTACGTTCATACCCCGGAGAGGATGTGCGACACCCAAAGACCAAGAGCGGGGGGGTTCCCGGAGACCTCCCGGAGGGGGGGAGTTAGTCCTACCCGTCTTCCACCGGGAGGCCGAGAGACCCGACTCCGCCATCTTTGCGGTTTACCTAGGGTATCCTTTAGTTAAAGAAAAAAAAAAATTACGTTCAAAAAAAAAAAAACAAAAAAAAAGTTCAAACCCTCCTTAGAATTTTCGGCTGATTCCAAATATATAATTTGTCTTTACTGTAGGGACCTTGGCCGTTCCTCTAGCCCGACATTACCTGATGAGCATTTAAAAAATCTGCACCTATTATATTATAATATATATATATATATTATTATATATTAATATATATATCTACGTATATATATTCGCTGTCCACCCGTATATTACGTCTCTCTACTCTCTCCTGTAGTCCCAGTTTTCGTGTTCCCCGGCCTGCCAGATGCGGGGGCGTCGTCGTCCGCCACCCCCCAACTCTCCCAGCCTGCACCATCGCTACTACTTCATTATATGTATACTTATATTATATATACTGAAACTATATAGTATATATATATACCTTGACAGTCATATCATATCTTATTTATACTCATATAAACTACAAAAAATTTAAATAAATGAATTTGTTTTGTTCCTTTGCAAGACTCAATAAATCAAAAAAAAAGGTAAGCTTCTTTTTATAGCAAATAGAGTTTTTAATTCATGGAAATAAAGATCCTTGATTCAAGAACCAACGATCTTTAATTCCAATACTAAAATTTTCTTGATTCAAATACTAAAGCTTACTGATCTTATACTCTTATTCTTGAATTTAAATTACTGATATTATATACTATAGAACATTTATTATATATGATATAATATATTATTAAATATATAGTACTATAATCTATTCATTATGTTCTTAGTGCGACACACGTTCTATACATTTACCTATATATATATCTATCAGTAGCTTTATTAATAAGTATACTATACTAATACACGATTTGTATGTATGTCTAAATTTGCACTAGTTCTTTTAAGATAGATACCAAGGGATTTCCGGGAGCGCAATGCTCCATTGACCACTCCTATACCTGACCTTTGACTTTTTTGAGCCCAAATTTTACCCTGACCTGACCTTTTTTGGCCTTGACCTTTTTTCGACCACCCTTTGATGCTGCCATTGGGTCATGTTTTGGCCCACCGGTATCTTTTTTGGTCAAACCTAATTTTTTGGCAATCCCTCTATTTTTTTCGGCAACTCTAAGTTTTAGCGCTCTATCTCGAAGAAGGAGCGCCAAACGGTTTGGCATTTAGCAACCGTTGTACGTACCCCACCCTTTTTTTCGATCATGGGTCCATTTTTGTCCACGTAATTTTCTGGCCGTTCCCATTTAGAGGGCTTACCCTTTTGTGATGTCTTCAACTTGTTGTCTCGGAATCCGCGAGCCCCCCCCTAGACGGACTCGCGCAAGTCCGCCGCTTTGCCCGGCCGGCCGTTTTCCCGCGGCCCTCGCCTTGCAACGTTTGGGTTCAATTAATCCGTGCATCATAGCATCTCTGTCAATATACACCATATCGATTCCTCTATCTTATAACCTTAGGGGTAGACACCTATATTAGGGAGTATTCTAGGCTCAGGGGAGCTATGAAAAGGCTTTGAAAATAAGGTGGCAACTCATTGGCACTATGTGGCACTCACTTGGCACTATGTGGCACTCACCTTGGGCTCTCCTATTGGCACTCTCACTTGGCACTACACTTGTGCGCTCATTGGAGCATCACTTTGGCACTCCACACTGGCACCACTTCCTACGTACTCATAGAATAATCATTAGGACACTAAATAGGAACATCACTAGGATACTTCTTGACTGGTGATTAGGGAACCATCAAAGTTCATCAAAAACGCTACAAGTTCAAAAAGTCTACAATGCCAAAATATGGACCCTGGATACAAAAAGGTTGAGCGAAAATTTGGGTTCTCAAGATTGCCATACTCCTTGATATATATATTATATATATATTTATTATATTATATATAGTATATAATATCATATATATATATATTAATTCAGATAGTTATATATATATATAATATATATATATATATATATATTTATATATTATATATATATATATAGTATAATAACTACTTTATAGTAGAGAGAGAGAGAGAGAAGGAGAGAGAGATTACTCGTTGCACAACTTTCTTTACGCATCACTTGCGCAATCCTTCTACCCCTCCTCTTGACATCTATCGCTCCGCCTAATGTAATTGAACTAACGAATGAGAGTCCCTGCTTCCAGTAAGGCGGGATTTTAGGCATTTCTTTAACGAAAATACTTAGATTTTCCTAAATAAATAAATAAAATGAGACTTGCCCTTAATAAATTGCAGAAATGTAACTTACAGTACACCTTGATCGATTACGATGAATTTATTCACGATGACCATTTACAGACTAATCATCTTTAAAAGTTCAGTTATTTTAGGCCCTGTACTAACTATTTTTAATGCAAGATATAAAAAGTTAAACCTAGAAGGGAAACCCTCTTTTATGGCCTAATGCTAATTATAGTAAAATGTAATTACGTGAAGTTTTGAAGGAACAAAGTCAGTTTGACGAAGGATGACCTTATTCACCATATGGATAATCATCTTAAAAACCTATTTTTCATAAGGCATCGGTTATATTAATTTCTTTAAGACCCAGCGGTCAAATAACATTACTGAAACTCAATTTATAGAATTAACAATTTCCGCTCCTTATCAAATAAATTCAACGACTGATGAATGGGCTTCCCCTCGATTAACATCGTTAAAGCCTATTGTTTCAAACATGTATAATATTTATTCGTACGGTCGGTCAGCCAGACTTACGTCTCATCTATTAAAAGAGAGCGACATTAATAATTATTTACCTCTCTTCAGTGATACGATCAATAGATATCTATAATTCCTCGATTAACATCTTAAAATCTCTGTTAACGAGCATATTTTCACTTGTAATTTATAATATTTCTTTTGGGCGCACGATAATTTAACTGGATCATTACCGATGGGCAGCTGGGCCACTTCGTTAATTATCTCGATCCCAAAATATTTTAGTTGTTTATCGGTCTCTTGTTCTATAAAATATGTGCAAATGTAATGCAGGGTGTAGCTTTCGATAAAGTTCGAAACCTGGTCTAGAAAAGATAGGCGTTTCCCAAGGCTTTGTGATGATCCCTCCCCGATGTCCCTATGCATGGCGATATTAAAAGCCGATAGTAAACTCGCTAAGTATTACATCAGAACTGTGTTTCCACTGAAAAGTGTATACCTCTATCAAACAGAGTAACATTTAGTTGAAGATAGGTTCAAGGATTTATATATTAAATTGTAATCATATGATCTACTTATGATATATATATATTATATATAAGATAATGATATATATATATATATATATATATACTATTACGTAATATATATTACTATATATTATATTATATTACTCTATATATTATTATATATATATATATAAAATATATAAATATATATATATATATTATATTATATATATATATATATTATATATTATATTATATAATTATAGTATATATATAAGATTATATATATAAAAAAAATAATATATATATATTACAATTTATATATATTATATATATACATTAGTATATTATATATTATCTTAATTAACTAAAAATATATATATATAATATTTATGTATATATATAATAGTATTATATTTATATATATATATTATACTACTATATTTATATAATTAATTTGTGGTGGCTGGCAATATTGCCAAATAAATTATCTTTATTAATTAATAAAGAATTTGGGGGGAACATATTTTAACCAGTGCATTAAATAAATTTTTACTTATATATAAATATAATATATATATTATATAATTATATATACTATATATTTATATATAATTATATATTATATAATCAATATTATAACTATCATCAATATATATATATATATATATATTATATATATATATTATATATATATATTTATATTAATATATATATATAATTGGGTGTGTGCATTTTGTTCATACAATGAAATTATTTTTATTAAGAATTTATTAAAAGAAATTTTGGGCCCGATTTTAACGAGTGGCACTTAAATAAAATTTTTACTTTATATATATATATATTAATTATATTATTATATTATTATAATATATAGATTTAGTAATATGATGATGATGATATATTATATATATATATAATACTATAATATCTTGCAGGGTTCATTTTACCCAACCCGCTTATATTTAAATAAAATTTTACTGGGATTTTATCAACAACTAGGGCTTCATTTATATTTACCTAACATAACTATATACTATAGTTATATTATATATATTATTAGTATATTTTATATATATATAATATATATATATATCTATTTATATTATATACTATATTAATATTTATAGATATTATAGGTATATTAATTTGGGGTGTGCATTTGCCAACATAAATAAAGTTTATCTTTTATCTAAATGTATTAGTAAAGAATATTGCGGAACCATTTCTAACAGGCATGTAGAGCCTGCCCCATCTAACAAGTAAATTTTATCTATTTATATATACTATATTATATATATTATTACTAACCTGAAATTGTGATATATAATAGCTATTAATATATTACTATATATATATATTATATAGTATATATATATATACATAATATTTTATATATATTTATATAACTACTGTATTTTGAAACTTATTATCGTCTCCTATATACTATGTTATATCTATATTTTACTGATTATGATGGAGGCGATTTTATCAAATGCCCCATCTGATTAAATAATTTTACTTCATCTATACCTATTACTGCAGATCAATCTATCATGATGCTTAACTATACTATACTCTACAAATATACTGTAGTTTTTATAATATATATCTAAATATAAATTCTAGTCTTAGTAATATTTTTATAGCTGAATGAAAATTAGCGATATATATATATATATATATAAAAAATTTATCTATATAATTTTGGTTAATTTTTCTTTTACGATTTAATTCAGGATTCAGTAATTTTAAGCTGACTGCTGACTCTTAAAAAAATATATTCTAGGTAATAATTAAAAAGAAGGTTAATCATTTAATTTTTGGTTAATATTATGATCTTATATTTATATATAACGTAAAATGGCAATATAATATATATATTATATAATATAATATATATATATATTATATATATATATATATATATATATTATATATTATAATTTTATATGTAATTTTTCAAATAAAATAATTATTTTTATTAAATATATATAAAAGAATTTTGGGGCCGTTTTATCAATACAAATTTACAATAAATTTTACCTTCAATATCTAATTTAAATCTTACCAAACAAAAATAAATTAATTTAATAAGACTCGCAAAAATAATTATACTTAATATATACTTAATATATATTATATTATATATATATATATACTTTATATATTATTATAATTATAATATATTTATATATTATATATTATATATATATATATATAAATATATATCTTGACATTGATTTGCAAGGTCTATCAAAGTATTTTATTTAATTTTATTTAATTTTTATTATAAATTTTACTATCTATATATATTAAGTAGACCTATATAACTATATATATATATATTATATATATATATATATATATATATAAATTATATTATAATTATATATACTATATATTATTTGTACTTAACTTTGGGTCGGTGCATTTTGCCAAATAAATAAATTATTTTTTATTAATTATATTAAAGAATTTGAGCCGATTTATCAATACAATTAAATAAGGTCTCCTTCGATGCTTTCTTCGCGGTGACAGCTAGACTCATCTGTATACGAGTACTCGATATCTCATGGTAAATTTAATAATAAAAATAAATAATTTAATAAGAGCTTGCAAATAATTCAATATTAACATAAGATCACTCGTCAAACCGCTACGCTTTACCTATCGCACTATCTGCCGCGAAGATGCTGACCTACTGAAATCACTTTACCCTCAGAGCTCATCATCGTCACCATTGACACCACAGTTTTATTATATAATATATATATATTATAATATATATATCTTATATATATATATTTTATATTATATATCTTGAATTTTTGCAAGTCTTATTAAATTATTT
>JABUQX010021242.1:35000-38956 GCA_015478945.1 Trachelipus rathkii | reverse complement strand
CAAATACTATATATTTACGACTTATATGTATAAAATATATTAACATTATGTATGAAAATTTAGTAATTATAAATATAATATAATTAATATATAATATATATATAATTATATTATATATTATATACTATATAATATAAATTATATATATATATAAATATATAAAATAAAATATAATAATATAAATTATATAATATATATTAATATAATATTAATAACTTATATATATATATATATATATCAATCATAATATAATTAAATAATAATAATATATAAATATATCAATTATTATACTATAAGAAAAGGTACGAGACATATATACTAATATATATAATACTATTAAACTATAAATAGAATATAATAGGGACCTAATAATACTTAATAATTAATAGAGAACCTATCTACTTAACTTCGTTAAGCTATCTCTAATACCCTTACTCCAACGTGTAACCAGCTTATAGCTAAAGCGAGATATATAAACATATTAAATAACCCGAAAATAATGATTATAGTACATAATTAATAATAACATCTAAAACTAATTCATTTTCTTAATAATCATCAAATTTTGGAATAATATAATTTATTCAAAAAAATAATAATTATCCCAAGAAATATCCTGATATATATTGAAACAATAATTATATAACATCTATAATCAGATAGTAAAAGAAATTCAAAATTAATTGCATATACCCATTACATAGTAAAATAATTGGAACAAAAAATAACGAAAATTATTTACATAAAGTATGGTAAAGATCAGACATAAGAATCATTTATTTTACTAATATAACACTCAATTACTTCTAATAACTAATTTCAAAAAGATTAAATATTATGCACACAGATAAGATTCAAACAAACAATTCTCGACTAATAACATAAACGACTTAATAAACTATCAGGTAGATACGAATTAAAAATGGTTAGGAGAGTTGTGTTGTAGTATGATAGATTAAGTAGTATTGTAGAATAATGAGATGATGTAGATATAAGTAAGTGTTATATAACTGAGTTGTAAGTGAATGTAGAATATGTTGGATAGATCTGTGAGTGTTATGCAATAATTATGTTGTGTATAGTATTTGAGGTTGTGTATAGTGATAGATAGTGATATAGTAGATAAGTTAATAGATAGTTGCTAGTGGTTGGTGTCGGCGAATAAGGGTATATTAGTATAGGTTGGAGTATTATGAGAGTGCTATAATATGTTTATATAAGAATATTTAGAGATATTTTATTTATAAAAAAATATCTATGGTCTAACTCACATATAACAATTTTGGATCTCAGCTTTGGCATGCTTCTTAATGATATAAACAATTATATATTGAATATACGCATCCAGGTATAAATATAAATCATTAATTAAAAAACGCACCAACAACACCCCCACACACACATCAAAGAGGCAAAAAAGAACAATATAAGACCTAATATTTACTGTATATATATATGCGGATACACCTGATAACCTGATAATACATAATCACCATCATATTCTATACACCTTTGTTGTAAGTTAATTATACCAGAATAAATAATAATATATCATTAGATACCATATACTACTGATATCACTATTAGTATATTTAATATATATAGTAAAATATATGATATCACATTAATAGCTACATATAACTATATACTATATTAATTACCCAACCTTATTATATAAATTTATATATATAAATAAGAAAATAAATATAAATATATCACTATATATATATATCAGTGTATATTATATAAATATATATAATTAAACCATAAAAATAATAATATTATATAATAATATATAATTATATATATATCTATATATATATAATATAATTATAAAATAATAGCCGTATATTAAATATAATAATAAACCAATTCCTATAAATATGTTCGTTAACTTATAATAATATATTAAATATATTAATAATAATAATATTTATATTAATTATATATATTATATATATATATTATAATATATTTATATTTATATTATAATATATATATAAGTTATATTAATATATATATATATATATATATATTATATATATTATATATTATATTATATATATATATATATTAATATATATACCATATATATATATATATATTATATATATATATATATTATATAATAATATCTTTATATATATAATTTATAATATATAATATATATAATAATAATATATATAGATCATATATCACACATACACCCACCTTCTTTCCAAAAGGTAAGCTGGCGGTCACATGCACTGGAAAACAAAAAAGTATAGAATAGAATGTGACGCAGGTTGAAAAAAAAAACCAGCCTTACCGCCCAATTTATAACCCCACTCGAGAACCCGTCTCAGTCAGAAAAATCCACCCCAGGGTTTCACTGAACTGCGACAGGACCCTTAACTGTATCTCGTCATAGCAGGGTTCATCCCTTGGCAAGGTTGGGCCACCACCAAACCCAATAGCAAAATCGTCATTATGCACTTTCTTCTCGCTCTGCAAACTCCATTTCTTACCTTCAGGCATTCCTTATCTGACTAATACACCTTTTCTTCAGTCTCCCCCGTCGGCTCCCAGAACACCTACCACTATATATTCGCTTAACCAAACGAGTATCATCCATCCTTCCCACATGACAAAACCATCTTAATGTACTTTTATTTATTCTCTCGTTTACTCCTTTCTTCACAAGACGCAACTCCCTATTGAGTTCATTCCTCATTTTATCAATTCTTCTCACACCTAACACGCCCCTAAGCACATTGTACTTTGGATCTATATCTTTTATTCCAGACCGTAGGTTCACTACTATACATTAGCACAGATAGCAACACACTCTCAAGTAAACCTACAACTCAAGACTTTCCTTACATCCACCAAGGATTATTGCACCAGCCACCTTCCTACTCTCTCGTAGGTATAACAACACTCAAATTTTGATTTGGATAGAATCGAATATTTTTATTGAAAACAACTTTTATTTTAAACAGCATCCTCGCTGACCTATCTCTATGCTCTAATAACAGTTTTTTTTAAGCTTCACGTCAACTTCCTGCACACATGCATTTTAAATCTAATCCATTGCAGATTAAAAATTTCATCAACAAACAAGCTATTTTTAATAATTATTACATGTATAATATAGTGCAAAATGAAACAAAACACTATATTACACAAGATTTTACATTATTTCGTACAAGTTAAACGATAAAATACATTAAAAAAAGCTCTAAAAAGCGAAATGCAATTCTCTCTCCGACAATAAACAAAAAGAAAAATTAAATAATTATAATTTTACAGAAAAAATTATTGGCGGATTAACATTTCTATATAATAAGTATTTTAAAACACATTATAATAGAATTTAACTTGATAATTATATACAAAATGAACGTCTATATCATGAAACAAATTTTGTATAATCCTATATTATAAATAAATATTATTTTAACATCAGTTTATGAATGCAAACGTTATTTCAAGTCGCACAAATGGGGCATATATTCGAGTTCTAAGATGATCTTGAATACCGAATGCGTTTTCTCTGGTTTTATAGAAGATGTAATCTAGGATTTAATCTAGGATTGACTCAAGCATTTAAAAAAAAAAAAAACATTATCTACAACAATATTATATTGGAAGTACTATATATCACTAACGCCCCTAGGAGTGAAGCGTATTTTATTTTAAATTGATTTTTATGCACTTAATTCACTATTGTTTCAGCTGCTCAGTAGATGAAGTAGTCTTTATTGAAGGCAAATCATCAGCCGACTGAGGAATCATCTGTGAAGGCGAATTACCAGCTGGTAAAGGAACCATCTGCGTTGGCGAATTATCTGCCGGTTGTATATTTAAAAACTGTTATTAGAGAATAGAGCCATAAATTCTGTAGTTCGAGGGAGAGGCCACTTCTGAATTGGGAGGTTGAGAGATCAACCTCGTGATAGGCTGGAGAGAACTCT
>JABUQX010021242.1:22500-27500 GCA_015478945.1 Trachelipus rathkii | reverse complement strand
CATAATAGGGGTGAATGGTGAAGTTTTGTGAGTGGGTATGGTTGTGGCCCACCAGGGCGAAGGGATGAACCCTACATTGACAAGATCCAATAGGGAGAGTCCGTCGCGGTCCCGTGAAGCTCTAGGGTGGATTTTCTGACTGCGACGAGTTCTTACTAAAAGATATAAAGGGGGCGGTAAGGCTGGGTTTTATTTTCAACTTGCGTCATATGCTTCTACTACTTTTCTGTTTCCGTTGCATGTTATGCACCTTACCCCTAGTCTTGGGGAGAGAAGGTGATTGATGATGATGATAAATTTTCAAAGGTTACAATAAACCCACCAACAACATGCCTACTAGTTGAAATATCATTAATAGGAAAAAAAATAATTTTTTTATTGAAATTATTAATTTTTTTTAATTATTAAAAAATAATTAATTTATGTACTCTGTGGTTAGTTTTGAACTGAAAATGTTTCATTGATTTGACAAATGTTAGTGATTTATTCCTTGAAAGTTATAGACAAGAAGATCCGTTAGGAGAAAATATATTTAACCTTGCCCTATGTTTCTCCATATTAATCTTTTGATCATACAAATTTTTTATTAGACTTAAACGAGCTTTGACATATAATTGATGATCTAAATTCTTGCAATTTAAAGGCATTGTTCTCTTTTGAATGAGAAAAATGATGCTATATCAAAATTGATTTCCTATATTTCTAAATTTTCCTTTAATGCTTTTTTTTATAAAGTTCAGGAATAAACTTATTAAATATAGCTTCATTACACTCAAATACATGATAAGTCACAAAGTACCTAATATTTATCATCTATTGAACCAGAGACAAGGATATGATTGGGCAATATATCCTGCACGAAACTCTCAACCCTGAAGTAATGAAACGAATTCTCTTCTCTTCGCTGGTAAGATTGCAGACTCAATAAATATTTACTCTTCGCATCAGATTATTAAATCTCCCTACCAAAAAATATAATTTAATGTTAATTTTACTTATTTCATCTAATATATTCTATAATGGTTATAAAATATAGTTTCATTTACCATCAATATATCTACAACGGCAGTTCAGCTTTTTTTTCTTCTTTTTCTTGTCTTGTTTGTATGAAAAGAGGTGAACTTGTCGAAAGTTTGAACTTTCTTGACAAGATTTTGTAATATTTAAGCTTCCCTTAGAAAGAAATTTTATTAAATTATCTGCACTATTTTGAGCTCCAGTTATAACATTCACTTAAAATATATGAAATAAATTCCAGGCTTCAGTCACGGAACTTAGAACAGATTTAATTTTTACGGGAATTCATAAGCCTGTAAAAACAAACATACACGCCCTACTGACACTCCAAGCCCGTAATAATAATAATAATAATAATAATAATAATAATAATAATAATAATAATAATAATAATAATAATAATAATAATAATAATAATAATAATAATAATAATAATAATAATAATAATATTATTATAATAATAATATATAATAATAATATAATTAATAATAATAATAATAATAATAATAATAATATTATTATTATTATTATTATTATTATTATTATTATTATTATTATTATTATTATTATTATTATTATTATTATTATTATTATTATTATTATTATTATTATTATTTGTTATTATTAGATTTCACAAAAGCTTTTGACATGATTGATCACGACATACTACTTAGTAAAATGAACAAAATGGGCTTTGAAGGGGACAAACTTACAATGTTTAAAAGCTACTTAAGGAAAGTCTTCAAACCTTAAAGCTAGATGAACAACAATCACACTTCAAACATTCAAACTGGCGTTAACCCCAGGGTTTAATTCTGGACCGTTTCTATTTACTCTTTATACTAATGATCTGTTCACTCTCAAGATATTTTTCAGTCTAATATGCTGATGATATCCCTACTTCATTAAATGACAAAAATTGGAAAGAAGAAATAGGAGATGTAGACACTTCTTAACAAAAATTAATGAATGGATAGATGCTAATAAGCTATCCTTAAATTTAAATAAAACATCTTACATAATATCGTTAGGCAATTAATTAAATGGCGATTTAAAATATAAAAAATTAACAAACGTATAACTGCATAGGTTACAAGCCAATACTTGAGAATTAATAATCGAGAAAAAAACTAAATTTAAAGAACATGTCAACAACCTAGTTAGCAGACTATCGAGATACATGTATGTGCTGGCTAATAAATTAAAAAATTTTGTACCTCTTTACTTCTTAGAAAAATATACTATGCATTAATACACCCCACTACATATACTGGTCTTCCTTATACGGAACCACAAAGAACTAGTTATACATTCCTGTTGTAATTGGTATTCAAAAGCCGATTTATGGTCGCCTCATAAGCAATTCAAGGGAGACTTTACAGCCGATACACAACCATTTGTTTCAAAAAATTAAAGATTTTGCAATTCAAAGACTTACTCAATACATCGCTCCTAAAAGAGATACATAAAATTATTCATAACAATGCCTGCGACTTCTTTACTAGTAAATTATCCACTTAGTCAAGCAAGCACGAGGCAAAATAGAATTAAGTTACGAAATAATACTTACATAAATGCTCCCTTCTGTAGACTAAAATAAGCTACTCAATGTGTTAGTTACAAAGCAGCTAAATTTTACAACTCATTTCCACAAGACATCAAAATCGAAAACTACTAAATCTTTTGTTGGAAAAATAAAAATTTATTATCTAAAAAAATATTAATAAATAACAAACTCAGCGATTCATCTTCTATAAAATCTAGCGATTAAATTATTATTATTATTATTATTATTATTATTATTATTATTATTATTATTATTATTATTATTATTATTATTATTATTATTATTATTATTATTATTATTATTACCTATTTTATTATTATTATATATTTTATTATTATATTATTATTATTATTATTATTATTATTATTATTATTATTACCCATATTCAATTAATTATTATTATTTTATTATTATTATATTATTATTATTATTTATTATATATTATATTATTTTATTATTATTATTTATTATTATTATTTTATTATGTTTATTAGTATAATAATATTATTATTATTTTATATTATTATTATTATTAGTGTTATTATTGTGGATCATTCTTTAATTATCACTATTAGTCTTATTTTTTTTATTATTTTTATTATTTTTATTATTTTTATTATTTTTATTATTTTTATTATTTTTATTATTATTATTATTATTATTATTATTATTATTATTATTATTATTATATTATTATTATTTTATTATTATTATTATTATTTGTGTTATTATTTTTTTTTATCATTCCTATAATATCAATATTATTTAAAATTATTATTATTATTATTATATATATTATATTATTATTTTATTAATTATTATTATTATGATTATTTTTTTTTATATTATGAGTATTTGATAACGATTAATAATTTATTATCATTTTTATTTATTATTCATTATTATTTAATGTGAGATTTACAAGCCTTTCCAATTTCCTAAAGGTATCAACCGCTTCATGATTGATTTTTTAAGGACTATTCTAGAATAGAATAGAACAACAGCTTTCTGAACTTTTAATCTAATGTTTCGCCTGTCTACTTCAGGCCTCATCGGAGACGAGTTCAAGACTAATTTAACAATTGATGAAAAAAAATAAATGTTATTTAAATATAAATGTGAAGTAACATTTAATAGCTTTATAAATATTTTTAAATTGATATTTAAATAACATTTATTTTGTTCATCAATTGTTAAATTAGTCTTGAACTCGTCTCCGATGATGCCTGAAGTGGCAAGGCGAAATATTAGATTAAAAGTTCAGAAAGCGGTTGTTCTATTTTTTTCTAGAATAGTCCTTAAAAAAATCAATCATGAAGCGGTTGATACCTTTAAGAAATTGGAAAAGGCTTGCAAATCTCACATTAAATTAGAAGCTGATATAAAATTATTATTATTATTATTATTATTATTATTATTATTATTATTATTATTATTATTATTATTATTATTATTATTATTATTATATTATTATTATTATTATTATTATTATTATTATTATTATTATTATTATTATTATTATTATTATTATTATTATTATTATTATTATTATTATTATTATTATTATTTTTTATTATTATATTTTTATTATTATTATTATTAATTTAATTTTTGATTATTATTATTATTATTTATTATTATTATTATTATTATTACTTATTTTTATTATTATTATGATTATTATTATTATTATTATTATTTATTATTATTTTATTATTATTATTATTATTTATTATTATTATTATTAATTATTATTATTAATTAGATTTTTTATCACTGTTATTATTTTTAATTATCGTTAAACTTGTCAAGACTATATTTGTAAATATTATTATTATTGTGTTCTAATTGTATCAAAATTGGTTTTGAGATTACATTAATTACGTAAATATAATCACACCTATATTTACTTTGGGGCCTCAAAGGAACAACATTGGGTTGCAATTTTAGTAGTCCCCTTCAGAATGTATTGCCATTAATTAGTGTTATATTACAACCAAAATTATTACAATTGTAGTTAAAATTTATTATTTATGTTCTTTTTCTGAACAAATTGTTTTGAATTGAATCGAACTTATATTATTTAATTAATAATAATTAATTAAGGTTATAATTAATATAATAATAATAATAATAATATAATAATAATAATAAAATAATAATTTAATTAATAATAATAATAATATAATAATAATAATAATAATAATAATAATGAATAAATAATAATAATAATAAATAATAATAATAATAATTAATTCACAATAATAATAATAATAATTAATAAATAATAAATTAATAATAATAATAATTAACAATGAATTAATAATAATAATAGATAATAATAATATAATAATATATTAATAATAATATTAATAATAATAATAATTTAATAAAATAATAAAATAATAATAATAAT
>JABUQX010021242.1:2500-17500 GCA_015478945.1 Trachelipus rathkii | reverse complement strand
TGTAGTGATGAAAGCAGCAGAAGAAACCCTAGGAAGAAGATGGATAGGAGGAACGTGAAAAAGACATACGCGATGGTGGAATGAAGAGGTTAGAGGAGTGGAGAAGGAGAAGACAGTAAATTTGAGAGAGTGGCTAAGAGACAGAACGGCTCAGTCAAGTGCTCTGTATGTGGTGGCCAGAAACACGGCGGAGAGTGTGAAAAGAAGAGCAAAGAGGGAGGCAGCAAAAATTGTAGCGGAGGAGCTGAGGGAGGACGTGAGGGGAGGAAGAAAGAAAATCTTCCGATTAGCAAAGACTTATCGGGGAAATAAAAAAGTAGCGAGCATAAAGGATGAACAGGGAGAAGTGTTAATAAGACCGGAAGATATAAATAAGAGATGGACAGAATATTTTGGAAAACTTCTTTGTGAGAAGGGTCAGGAAATAGAGGAGGAGTTAGAAGAAGTGAGACCAAGGGAGGAAGCAGGGGTAATTACCAGGGAAGAGCTGGAGGAGGCCTTAAGGAAAATGAACAATGGAAGGGCACCGGGAGAAGATGGATTGCCCATAGAATTAATAAAAGAGGGAGGAAAGTGTGTGAAGGAAGCAGTGTTGAAGTTTATCAACAAGTACTGGAGAGAAAGTGAGGTTCCAGAGGGATGGGGAAAAACCATCATTATACCAATATATAAAGGAAAGGGAGATGGGGGTGAATGTAATAATTACCTAGGTATTTCGTTATTGGACCATCTGTCAAAAGTATACGAAAGGATACTTGAAAGAAGAGTGAGGGCAATGTAGAGCCCAGACTTGGGGGGGGGGCCAGGAAGGTATGGATACAAGGCGAATAGAAGCACCACAGATCTTATGTTCGCCTTGAGAATGATAACGGAAAAGATAATAGAATACAACAAAAAAGCATACATCGCATTTATAGATCTGAGAAAGGCATTCGATTCGGTACCAAGGAAGAAATTGTTCGAGGTTTTAGAGAGAGATTACGGAGTGGGTGGTTACTTAAGAAAGGCTTTGGAGAATATGTAGAAAAATGACAAATGTAATGTAAGAACGGGATATGAAAACGAGAAATGGTTTGAGGTGGAAGCTGGCGTTAAGCAGGGAAAGGTGTTGTCACCAATTCTGTTTGTATCATATTTGGATGTATTAATTGGGGCAGTGAGGGAGGAGGTGGAGGACTTGGATGGAGATCTGATGGCTTATGCGGATGACCTGGCGTGTTGGAGTGAAGACGGAGATAAACTGAGGAGAGTGGTGTTGGCTTTTGATAGTAAACTGAGAGAAGCGGGCCTGTGCACGAACGTAGATAAAAAAGAAATTATGATAGTTAGTAGAGAGGAGGGAGAAGAGTTGGTGGTGGAGGTGGATGGTGTGGTGATTAAAAACGTAGAGAAATACAAGTATCTGGGAGGAATTTTTGGTAGAGAGGGAGGAAGTGCCTTGGAGATTGCGAGCAGAATTGATAAGTACGGGAGAACAGTTAGAGCTTTGTATCCTATCATCAGGGAAAATGAGATTGGAGGGGAGGTGAAGAAGATAATTTTCGAAAGCATTTTAACACCGGTTCTTCTGTATGGGGCGGAAACATGGAGTATGTTGACAACAAGAGAAGCGAGAGCAGGTGCAGACTGCCTGAAATTGAATGTATTGAGAGCGATGCGAAAAAAAGACCAGGAAGGGACGGGAGTGAGAACGAAAAGAATTAGGAAGAGGTATAGGGAGTAATACCTATTATTAATAAAGTTAGATGTAGCCAAGACTAGGTGATGGAGACATTTGCGAAAAGGATTGTAGCTTGGCAGGATGGCCAGGAGGAGGTGGGACTGGAGACCGGAAGGAGGCAGACCAAGGGAAAACCACGGAAGAAATGGAAGGACTCCGTAGAAGATTCGCTGAGAAGACATCAAATGCCATCTATGATTCAGCTGATCGAAGAACGGGTCTTGGAAGATAGAAGGGAGTGAAGAAGAGGGTTGGCCTGCGACAGGCTCATAATGAGCCTTCCTGGGAGCGGAGTAAGATGGTAGCATATATATATATATATATATATATATATATATATATTATATATATATATATATATATATATATATATATATATATTATATATATATATATATATATATATATATATATATATATATATATATATATATATATATATATATATGTATATATTTATTTTTATATATTATATATATTATATATATATATTATATATATTATATATATATATATATATAATTTATATATATATATATATTATATATATATATTATATATAATAATATATTAATTATATTATATATATATTGAAAATAATTTTTGTAAATATCTTTCACACCTGTATTTATTATTAAAATCATTAAATTAATGAAATTTTATAGGTCATTAAAATTTTGACCAGTTGGAGATTCTAGCACCATCCACAGAAGCATAGCAAAAATATATTTATTCTGTGTTATAACTTATATTCATATTTTAAATATTAAATTATCTATTGGTTATCCTATTTATTTTATGCTCGCAAATTATATATATATATATTATATATATAATATATATATATATATATATATATATATATATATATATATATATATATAATATAATATATATATATATATATATATATATATATATATATATAATATATAATATATGTTGTATTGTATTTATAATTGCTACCTGATATCAGGAAGGGGGATCAATCCGCGGCCCTTGCCTTTACAATTCTGTCGCCTGCTGCCCGATTAGCCACGATATATATATATATATATATATTATATATATATATATATATATATATATATATATATATATATATATATATAAATATATATATATATATATATAAACTTCCTGCGTTGCCCTCCCGCTCTCCATCCTACGAGAAGCAAGCGACCCTGAGATATTCTTACACAACTGCAAGGCGCCCAAATGCCTGTTAACGTTAGTGTAACAACTTATTGCGTCTTTTATTGCGTCTTCAGAGCGACTAGTATGATATGTTTTGTATCGTTGTTATTTGTTTGAGAAGGAAATCTTTGACCGTGATGGGAGGGTGAATTATGAAATCTAAATATATACTCCTGAAGGGAAGCATGGGTGCCCAGAGTGGAAGGAAACAGGACATTATCGCTATAGTGATTGGCGGGCTATAGTTTGTTCTCTATTGGGTACATCAAGTGGACCTGCTTGATGACTATGCCGCGAAATCTTTCTTTTTTTGTAATTGAATGAATGTGCTTTAGTAATGAGGATGTTTGGTGGCGGGGATGGAAGAATGTTGTGTATGTTAGAAAAGTACAGAGCTGGTGTTGTTTTTTTTCCTTATAGGTATAGGGGTTTGTATGTAATGCCTTGAGCAAGGGGATTGATCTTTGCAGAACAGCTTATGTAACTTCGGTAGCCCATCATGTCAAGATGGGCTTTTATAGGGAGCGATTTTTATTTCAGTTAGTAGGTGGTGTATAGGTGTGGAGGGAAGATAGTCCGTTATTATTCTGAGTTCTTTATTTTGCACTGTTCCTAATTTCTGGATATTCTTTTGTTATGTTTTAGATGTCCAGGCAGGTGATGCATATTTCAAAAAAGGGCGGAGGTATTGTCTTTAAACTATTGTGAGAGTCTCCTTACACTGGTTAAAATCTGTTGCAGTTAATGCCTTCAACGGGCTTAATTTATGTACGGCTCTCGAAGAAGTATTGATGATGTGTGGGGTGAATGTCAAATGTATATCAAATGTTAGTCCTAAGATGGTGGGTTGTTTCTTGAGAGAGGGAGTGTATTATTTGAAAAAAAAAACTACCGGGTCATCATTTGATTCTCTTTTTCTCTGAAGTAAATAATGTGATTGGGGGATTTTTTTTATGATGCAGTCATTCTATTTGCTACGAGCTGTAATTGTTAAATCATCTGCATAGCTATTAATTTTTAATCAAATGAGATGTGGAAGATCATGGATAAAATTATTGAAAAGTGTTGGTATATAATTTATATGTACAAGAGGAGTGTATGACTCTAGTCCTTGTATGACTAACTTTTTACTTCTCGTGCTCCTCTCTCTCTCTCTCTCTCTCTCTCTCTCTCTCTCTCTCTCTCTCTCTCTCTCTCTCTCTCTCTTCTCTCTCTCTCTCCTTCTCTCTCTCTCTCTCTCTCTCTCTCTCTCTCTCTCTCTCTCTCTCTCTCTCTCTCTCTCTTTCTGTGCGACCGAATAGGAAATTTGAAGGTTATGTTTGTGCTTAGTACTTTATCTATTAAAATATTATAGTGAACTGTGTCAAATCTATTGCTACCAGGAGAGTGCGAGATGGGTGTGGGTTTCGATTAAAAGCTGTAAGGATGTGTTTTGTAAGGCCAGTTAGGAGAGTGGTAATGGAATGTTTTTATCTAAAAACATGTGAGTTAGATAAGGGGATGAAGGGAGATATTCTATTTAGAATAACTTTTTCTAATACTTTGGATACTGTTAGATAATAATGCTATAAATCTATACGAAACTGAGTTTTAGGTGGTTTTCTTGATATTAGTATGGGAATTATATGTTCATGTTTCCATAGTGGTGGGAGAGTGTTTGTTTGCCATGCAATGCTAAATATTTGAGCTTTCGTTCCGAGTGTTTAAAATGGGATATTTGTTCAGGTACCACTGCTTATGAGGTTTTGAGATTATTGATGGTGTTGAGTACCTTTAGGGGAGTGAATTGTTCGTTTTTAAATAATTTTTAAGTCGTTTAATTGTTTGTCTATTAGTAGGGGTCGTGGATTGGTGGCTGATTTTTGAATAATGTGACATAGTAATATTGCAATGACTTTTTAGGCTAGGGATTTTACTGCTTTGTTTTACAAATTGTCTCGTAGGTTGAAAGGGGCTGAGTGTGTGAAGCAAATATTTTTTATTGAGCGGAATATTCTAGTTGTGTGAGTCTTATGGTTTAGAGTTTGAGTGTAGTTTGACCAATTTTTATTTCGATTTAAGTTGATCTGATTATTTATTATATTATTAAGGTCTGTGATTTAGCTTAATTGTTCTTAATTCGGTTGTTTGTTTTGTTTGAGGGGATTTTTTGTTTTATTTCAAGTGTAAAATTAGGGCTGAATTGTTTAATGTAGCTATGTGCGATGTGGCTTTTGGATGCTATCAAAATTATTTTATTAAAGTGTTGTATTGTTTTGTTGAGAAAGGAGTAGTAGAAAGGGTTTTGTAGTTGATGTATGTTCTTTTAAAGGATGTGTATGTAGGGTGTTTATGCTAAACTGGGATAAGTACTGGGATGTGATCTGAGGAGAGTGCGTGAAAATTTAACATGTTATGGTAACTTGAATTGGGAGAGAGCAGACGGATATCAGGAGATGTGGAGTTCTAGTTTTGTTGTAGATGTCTTCTAGTTGGTGTTGGTTGGTTTCCATTGTTAAGGATACTGAGTGCGTATAATTTGCTATGTAAGTAAGTCGCCTCGCCGTGTGTGAGTGTGGGTGCTAAAACATGAGAGGTAATGTGTATTGAAGCCCACGGTCAATTTTAGATTATTAAATTATGTTAAGGAGGATAAATCTGCAATAAAATCCTGTGAAAAATATTGAGATATAGATGGGGGGATATAAAAATTAATTAGATTTAGAGAGAAGGTTACAATTATATTAATATATTGAGTGCATATGTTAATATATATTATCGAAATTGAGAATATTAACATTCCAGAAATTAGACTCACATACAGTATAATCAATATATGGGTTATGAGTTAAAATTATGAATGTATATATGATTAGAAGATTAAATTATGATCATTGAAAAAGGTGAATAAATTAAGTGATTATAACGTTTGTACATATCGAGATGCATAATAAAGTTACATATATACTGATATGTTAAATTAGAGAACTTTTGTAGTCTAAGATATTGATTTTATATGATGATAGATTTAATTCACTTCACCTTCTAACATTATTATATAGCAGTTAAAGCGAGGTATTTTAGGTATTATTATATAGTCATATGAGTTACAATTTATAATATTTTTAATCATATATTAGATTCTAGAGTATAATAGTCTAAATTGATAGGAAGTTGTTCAAATACATCTAAAGCTTCAGCATTGACCTCAATTGTTTTACGATATATAAATTAATGAATAATATATTAAATTACATTATTATTGATATTAATTGTTATATAATAAGAACTTATTTTTATGAATACTATGTTTAAAAATAATATGTTTAAAATAGATTACTAATAATAATACGATAATAATGTGTAACCTGAATCATTATAAATATATTTTAGATAGAGTGAATCAAGATATAGGTTAACTGTAAGTGATAGTAGGTAGTGGGTTAAGGTGATGAAAGTGAGTGGACTAAGGGGGTTGGAGATTGATTTGATTATATCACTCTAATAATTAATAGTGATATTAACATAACACATAATGCATTTATAAATATCTAATGTATAAAATAATCACTTATATTACACTTATTTTAACTATATATGATATAGTTTATTATATACATTAGAAATAAACTTATATGTTATATTTATATGTGGTAATGTTTTATTTATGGCCTCTACTTCTTCTTTTGTATAATTAATTATTATATAAATTGAGTTATGTATGGAATCAACAATAAAAATTATAATGAGAGTAAAACTTATTAAGTTTTATTTGAATTTTGCAATTAAATTGTTGGTATTTATATAATAATATATAAGAGTAAAGGTTAATGAACTTAATATATATTATATATGTTAAAATTATAATTAAATATATATAATAGTAATATAAATTATTGATTACAGATATTTATTGCTAATATATATTTCATGTAGAGTGTACATGTATTGATATATCGAGAAACTAAAGGGGTTTAGTGTGTAATACACATGTTTTGTTGAATAATAAAGTTTTAATCACTTAACATGAATATGAGTTTATATCAAATGTATAAGCGTTTATCGTTAATGGTAGAAGATATAATGATCTGATTGAGATAAGTAAATTGAGATTAATAATAGGATTAGACAGATTATTTATTTGAGACATAATGACTAAAGTAGTATTACTTTTGTACTGTTTATATTAAGTTTGGAACTTGTTAATGTTATAAACATAGATTTATTATTATCGCATGTGATAAAGTTGAGATTTATATAAGATGAATAACTAATTAATGTCATTTTGTGTACATTAATTAATTACTAATATAGTATCTATATAGTATTACGAATACATTAATATAATGTTTTATAGCTTTATATTGAATAATAGTGGATAAAAACTATTAATATTACGTATTAAATGTATATAATAATCAATATATTATTCGATTGATAAATAAGTATAATGATAAATTAATTAACACTAAATAACTACAATGTTGTAATAATAATATAATTTTTTATGTTATAAATATTAACCTTTGTTAATATAAATAAATAATAAATTTAACATTTGTTATGTACTGAGATATTCTTGACAAAGATTGTGAATATATAATGGAATTATATCAGATTCAATTTTGATAATGCATAATGATTAAATGCTAACTCTTATAAATTAATATGGTATTAGCGATGGAAATACTATAATTTATTTTAGATTAAATAACTGTATATAAATCTAATTATTAAATTTGTCGTGCTTACGGGTTGTGTCAGGTTTGTCGAGCTGTGCCTGTATCATTCTCATTAGTTCAGGAGTTGATGCCAAGTAAGACTATAATGTTAGATAATTGTTGAAAAACTCATTGTATTACGGTTAGCTCATATTAAAATATTCGTGATTGATAGGTAATATAAAGAATAAATTTGTGTGTTTTAATTATGATATAATGTTTTAATATTAGCCTATAAATGATACTCGATAATGTGAACTTGTAATCAAATAGATCAGAACAATAGTATCATAATAGAATATCATGTTGTGAGTTTATGACACCAGGACGTGTAGGGGTAGTTATAGTTTTTGATATTTAATCTGATTATACTGTGAGATTTAGGGTATGTAAATAATCATTTGAATACAAAATATTTATATGTTATTATAAATCAATACATTAAAAATATTAAAATGATTAATTGAATTAAAACGGTAAATAATGAATTCAATAATAAATGATTTCAAAATGAGTAGATAGGGCTTGAGGAGGAAATGCAGTTTATATTGATTTTAAACTCTGAATATTTACTGACTAATTAAGGTAGTAAACAGTAAATTTTATAGTAAAGATTATAAAATACATAGATAAAAAAGTATATATGAATTATTTATATTATATATTTAATATTTATTTATTTATTTTTTATGTTATTTTTTCTTATTGATAGTTTTATCATGTAAAATCCATATGAATATTTTTCGAGATAAATCTATAACTAGACTATCAGTAACATATATAAAGATGCAAATCAAATCATTTATTGTTATTAATAATAAAAATAATAATTAATAATAAAATAATACGTATTGGTATTTTTTAACTCAGATCACACTCCATGCACCAGTGGCTCAATACACTGAGAGGTAAGCAGTGTTACATTACGACTTACACTCAGTGAGATCCATATGATACTCATGATTCCTTTTACTACAACATTACTGTGTCATTCAAACAATATATCGGAACAACATGACGTTATTTTTCTGAAAGACATTTCTAATTTCTTCATTATTTCTTCATTTATCTTTCACTTAATACATGTTTTAATGAATTCAATTGACATTTTTCTTCTTTTATTATCAAATGGGAATGATTACCTCCACACCGGGGGGCTCTCCTCATACTGGAATTCTTCGGGATCAAATCCAACTCCAACTCCATCTACAACTCCAAATATTCACACCACTCTTTATTCCCAGTTCTCCAAGTTTGTAATATATCTTCAAATGAGAGTTCTATTTAGAGATTTAATTATGTGAATGTGAGCAGCAGTATACACTGTATATATACTCTGTATTTGGAATGGAACTGCTATCACACAGGGACGTGAGGATAATCTCGTCACTCGCACGAATTGATAGTTTAACGTTCAGCTCAGAATATCTGGAAATTCATTCCACCAACTTGATTCTCTTTTATTTTTCTACGCTTCCTTTATACTTTAATACATAATAAGCCTAACAAAGCTTTCTGAGGGATTATTATCTAAACGAAACGACCTCGATGCTGCATATGGCGGAGGGCACTGTGGATAGCGCTAGGGTTCCTGTGTGGGGAGGAGCATTATTATATAGTTTCCCAACGATTGGTCGTGGGGATAAAAAACGAGATTTCCTTACAAAACGGTTTTTCGGACCTGGGCCCTTATATGAGATGGCCCTATTCCGATTTCCTTTTCGGGAAATCGATTCTTCGTATCTCAAATTTCAGCTGCTGAGATCTGTACAAGTTAGTGTAGTGATTTACTTTTTTCCATGGTGGGTGGGCTAACGGGTCGTACACCCCTTAGCAGATGGAGGAATATCGTGCTCAGGGTAGCGTAATTCTGCGTCTTACGAGCGAGATTAGCGGTCATCACGAGAATTGTTTTGTTTTCCTTAGCTCAGAAGTCCTTAACTGGTCTTTGGTTCAAAGTATGGGGCTTTTAATTGTCTCTAGACGCTGGGCTTCGGCGGATAGGGAGAGATTCGATTTTCTTAGTAGTTCAGTTTCGTAGAACGCTATTCACATAAGGGAGGGATGTTGATAAGCTCTACCTAGTTTATGTGTAAGATGTTACGCTTAGTGCAAGTATTGAAGGTTACCCATTAGTACATTCCAAGGCGACTCTTATTGTGAAAAGTATATTTAGAAATATCGACTTTAATCTCGTGTTGTGAAATTATTTTGGTGAGGCTGTATACGTTGCTAGATTTGATGTATTTTCATCTCCCAAGTGTAAGTGGCAATTTACTTCTTATAATCGCTTTTGGGAGAGAAATCGCTGGTTCCCTGGACTTATCAAACTCGCGAGAGCTGGTATCTACTATTTCCTACTCTTATTTGGGGGAGTAGAGGGAATTTTATACAAAAGCTTGATGATTTATGCAACTTTATCAGCGAGGGTCTCTTCTCAAAGCTTAACTCGTCTTTTGCACAACCACAAACTGAAAGACCAGACCGAATAGCATTCGTACGGATTTGGTCGACGTGAGGTGAGGAACACGCAAACAGAAGGCTGAGGGCGTTTAGATAGGACAAACAATTTTGAGGGTTTATGGTTTTCTGGTTTAAAAAATATATTCTTTTGCAGAGCGCAAGGAAGATTTACCCCTATGCCACCTCATTCCTCTTTAATGCAACCTTTTGGAATATTTGGAATTTTCGGCAGTAGAGTGATAGTTAATACACTATAAATAACTAAATTATCGGAACGCATATTTCTGGCATATTTACATTCTTGATTAGGGAAAAGGGTTGGGAGTGGTATTCTCAATTATGTGTTCTTTGAACCGGTAGCATACTACTTTAAATTATTAAGAAAAGTTTATTTGTCATCAAGGATTAACACTTTTACTATAGTTATATATTACTTTATGAGCTTAGATACTGATTAGCTACTAGTATTATTTAATGTATAATTTAATATTTATTTTTTTAGCTTACTTTATTACATATTGTTTGAAAATTAGTATATATATTTAGAGTTAGTTCTTTTATGATTATGTTTATTATTATTATTTTAAAAAAAAAAGTTATATTATTATATAATTAATATTTAGTAATTTTTGTTATAGAATATTATTTGAGAGATATTAGAGAGTCTTGTTTAGACCTTATCACTCTTATACATTTATGGTCATTCTTTCCAAATCATACCACTTCTCCCAAGACTTGGTAGGTGCTTACATGCACCGGAATTCTATATATATATATATATATGAAAATTTCATATACATATTCTAAATAGAAGGCTTCATATTCTTTCGTTTAAGCCATGATGGTTGGATTGATATTTTATTTGATTGTAAGACTCGATCTCGGCTAGACTCACAGGTATAAAATACACCAGGAATCTTTACAAGATTGCATTCGGTCGACGCGGATACCCTTTAATAGAGCGTAGATTCATTCGTCATTTATTTTTGAATGCTGTGAACATTTTTGAAAGTCATATTAAGTATATTTATTTGTTCATCAATTACACAGAGGGTTGTGAATATCGACACAGGCGCTGTTCCACCCCCCACTATGCAGAGAACCTGAGGGATTATTCACTTCCTATATTGCACCTCGTTCTTGTTCCTTTTGCGAATGTTTGCAGAAGACACTTCAGTGCTATTTCGTTCGATGCCTGCTTCGTCTTCACTCAAATTGAACTTTCGTATTTTGTAGATCTTTGGTCGAAGCTTCAATTGTAACGCACCCTTCACGGTCGTTCCGACCTAGGAAACCATTGGTAGTGGACCATGGAGTCGATCACGTACCTGATCCAAGTCATAGCCACTTACCTCATAACACTTATTTTATTTTGTTTTAGGAGATATTTCCAGGTGTAAACAAGCGGACTTATCTTCCATTCTGTGTGGAACTACCATTCGAATGCTTTTCCGACAGATAAAACAATACTAGAGCTAAGAAGTTCTCAAACACATGTTTGTTTTTGTCATTTATGTGTTTTGTTATACTGTCATTTATCTCATTGCTTCAAGGAATATATCAACGAGCATCCTCTCTTCCTGTGTTGCGCGGTATATTTGAGTCAAGAAACCCAATCTTAAATCTGCATTTTGCGGTGTATAAAGTCCCACAATTTTATTACATTCTGCACTTGAACACTAATTATCATAGTCAAGCACAATTGGGCAAATGGAGTTGTGAACTTCCATTAAATTTTTACAAAAGTTTTTTAACAGTTGTATGTAGGATTGAAATCGGACGAGAAAGTTTTTTCGGAAGGGAGGTGTCAGTTGAGCTAATCTGCGGATTAACTTAGGGGTACACTTTTTTGGCGATTTTTATATCGGATCGATATGGTATAACTAATGTAAGTTTCATTATATTGTTGAGTTGTTATACCAAAGAACAGCCATTAGTTCGGCTAATATATTCTTGGTTAGAATATTTCTCTTTTTAGGCATATTTACATATTATTGTTATATCAGCAGTTCGGTTTAGACACCTCTGAAGGTCGGCCCTTAGCTATATTTATATCGACACGCCCATTTATGAACACATCAAACTTAGACCGTCAGATTGTTTGATATTTTTACATATACTATCTAAAAACTTTTCAACAAATGCGCAAGCATTCTTCTTAGATTCCACTTTCGTAGGGTCGGTCCTAAACAATTCCCGTTCGGTCAAAACTTTGGCCATTCCCACCCATTCCTACTTACTCTTGTTTCTCTGGAACTTCTTGCTGCGTTCAATTTATTCCCCAACGCTTCACTTATTCGATACGCTTAATTATTTTATAGTCAGGAACCTAGTGGCAGGCTTGTTCACCATTTCTTTAACATAACTTTCACATCAAGGACTGTCCTCACTCAAAAACATAAAACCTTTACTCTTATCTACTTTTACTTTCAAATACCTCCTTTTACACACCCTAACCAAATCTCTCTACCAAATCTCTCAAACTCACTTCAGGGATTCGCCACACAAAACCAGATCATCCGCAATAAAGGGTAGGGGGAACCCTCCACTCTCATTGCCATTTTTCAATCATTCTAACACCATTCCTGCCACCTCCACCTCTAATCTTTCATAACCCCATCCATATAAATTGGAAATAACCAAGGGAACATAACCATCCCTGGCCTCACTTTGGGGCTATTTAATATAAACCAAATCACCTTCGGAACTCTATTTATTCTTTCACACGCTTCACTAATCGTCGTATCTTTTTGAATTACATTCAGAGCTTTACCACTAATCATCATATATGAATCACCTGCCATACGAGCTTGCTATTATTAAATTCTTAGTTTCGTAGCCTGTTGCTAAAATCCATAAAATGCTAAATTACAGATTTATTCTGCTCTCCTCTTTCCAAATTATTTTGTTTCAATGTAAAGATTGGATCCACCACATTCCTCGTACCTTCTTATAAGGCGTGGCTTATTTCTTCACTTTAACATCTGATCCGTTCGTCACCGACACACTCTTTCGACCAAATGCAAGCATATTCCTTCCTACCTACTCAATTAAATATCTATTCCCTTATAGATAGGCTATCAGGTTCTTTAATCCCACATCCTTAATGAGGTAACTGATTATTGCTCTCTCTCTTCAATCCCCGAACTATATCCTCTAAAGACTTTTGTTTACACAACTTCCAAATTCCAATTATCACCATACGCTAATATACCCTTAATGAACGAAAATTTTATTTCTTTCATTCTTCATATTTTTTAAATCAATTATTAAAAAACTCTTTTTGATATCGGATATAAAATTTCTTCATCTTATGTTAACCTAACAAAAGCAATTAATTCCTGAAGAACATTTTTTCTGAAGAATGGTTTCATGGCAGAATTCAGTAATTGATTCGACCTTACCTTTTAGCGAAAATTTAAACGACAAATATCAAGCTAAATTAATTCAGCTCCTAAGGGATATTTTTGTAATATTGAGGTTGCCTTTGTCTGGGCAAATCAGTTATCGAATTTCGCACGTAAAAAGTTGACGTGGATATTTTAAAAAAAACAAATGACTTTAACAAATACAGTTAAATTTAGATTTATTCTTTTGAGTGAAAACAATATTGGGAAATATTTTAAATTTTAATGATAAACTCCCTTTACCTCTTTTTCGCCTCAGTAGTAATAGTATATCATTACAAGTGCGGTGACTGCGATGCCACCTACATAGGGAGACAAGTGCGAAGCCTTTACCATACGTTATTGATGAGCAATAAAAAGTCACTTTCATTTAGAACTCTAGACATTTATATCATCCCCCTATTCAGCTATAAATGTTCAATCTCTTCAGGAAAACGGACATATACATTGATACGAATTTTGGAATATTAGCCCAAACTGAGGAACCCGATCTTCAGTTGTTGAATCTCTTGTATATTTGGTATCTCAACCCTTAAAGGAAAATCTAAGCTTTAACCATCTTATAATACTGATAGTGATGATTTTGTTTAAATAATGAACTCTTAACCGCATAATATTGTAATCTTTAATTTATCTATATGGTTTATCCATAGTCGTCTGTGCTTCGGGTTTTGCAAGAGCAAAGCCTCTATGCATACCACCTACAAAAAGTAAGGACTGGGAAAACGACTTCGAACCCTGTGCTATATCGTGTGGTTTCTGAACGGAGCAATCATAATCCTGCTTTCCTTGCCACGATTCTTGTTTAACCGATGAGTGCTGCTTCACACGTAATAAGCTAACTTTCAACAGCAGAAACACCCACATATGGGACGAGGACAATCCACACTGGGTTACCAAATGTACATGGGCAAGTTCAACCAGGCGAAATTTACCGAATACATCTGGGGTGGAATTCTTGGGGATTATCTGCTGGAACCTACCTCTCATCATTCACACCGTCTGAGGTAGTCATTGCACCACCGAGTTGAGCCTAAGTGTAAGCGGTCACCTATGGCAGTCTACTACTATAACAATTTTGTTAGGTGCTATGCGCAAGGCTCAACAATTTTTTAAAAAGCTGGACTAGCAAAGGCCACTAGCATTCTGCGCCTATATGCCTCAGCCTATAGAACATGAACAATAGCGATTTTTTTGCCCTCAATAGAGTTGAATTAGACGTGGCAATACTTGATATCAATTCTAAAACCAGTGTAAAACTTATGTAAAACCATGTAAAAAACTTTTTATTATATATAATATTAAAATATATTTTAAATAATATATATAATATTAATATATATATATTATAATATATATATAATATATATATATATATATATATATATTATAATAATATATAATAGTATATATAATATATAAATAATATATATATATATATATAATATAATATATATATATATTATATATATATATATATATAATATATATATATATATATAATTATATAATA
>JABUQX010021241.1:77500-78613 GCA_015478945.1 Trachelipus rathkii | reverse complement strand
GAGAGAGAGAGAGATAGAGGAGAGAGAGAGATAAGGAGAAGAGAAGAAGAGAGAGGAGATGGATGAATGATTGAGAATGAGAGAGAAGAAGAGAGAGAAGAGGAGAGAAGGAGAGAGAGAGAGATGAAGAAGAGAGTAGCAAAACCCGTCTTGATATATATATATAGATTTTATATAGATATATATGATATATATCTATATATATTATATAATATATATATATATATATAGATATTAGATATTAACATATAAATATACTAATATAGTAATATATAATGTGCTGTTGCGGTCCACTGGAAGTTAAATGTGAGAGTTAACGCTTCCCTAGTAAGTAAAAGAATAATTTCAAAAAATTAAATAATTCAATTCTAAACAATACATTATATTGTTACAATTATCATTCTATTTTATCAATTTCTTTTCATCTGATGTTAATCACATAATTAAGTATTGAATGTGATGTATTGTATCAATTGTTGTTATTTGGTCAATTGAGAGTTTTTGGAGAGAGAGAGAGAGAAGAGAGAGAGGAGAAGAGAAGAGAGAAGAGACAGAAGAGAAGAGAGAGAGAGAGAGAGAAGGAGAAATAGAAAGAGAGAGAGAGAGACGAGAAGAGAGAGAAGAAGATGAGAGAGAGAGAGAAGAGAAGAGAGAAGAGAGAGAAGGAGAGAGAAAGAGAGAGACGAGAGAGAGAGAAGAAGAGATAGAAACAAAATGAGAGAGAGAAGAAGAGAACGACGAGAGACGAGAGAGAGAGAGATGTAATTTCACTCCTAAGTAAATGGATCAATTCTTAAAAGCATCCTTTACCCTGCTAGTTTACTTTTTTTTTTTTTCTTTTTAAACAATGTATTAAAATTGCTAGTTCCTTTTTCAAAAGCACATTTTCCGCTTAATATACTTAATTTATTAAAAACAATAAAATTTATTAAAAATATTTTTACGTAAACACTATTTCAAATTATACTCTGGAAAAATAAAACATAATCGTAAGTTAAAATAAATAATGACTTTCTAATTGATACAACGATAAAATGGTTTTTAAAATGGGGAAATGTTCAACTATCAAAAAAAGCCCGTTGTCATATGTATGTTTCATTTTCGTTCTTCAAT